>CABFOV010000854.1:127621-152300 GCA_902141375.1 Timema poppense
ATAAAGATTCAAATATTATTTGGGTATATTGAAGTTTTTTTTTTCCTGAATGGTTTCCCACTCTCCTTCTACGCATATGTAGGTAGATCACCTCTAAAATACTTCCTTCCTCATTCCCACTCCGCTATATTAATTATACACATAACCTGAACCGGTTGCAAGACGTGGCAATACAAATATATATATATTCCTCTACTAAAACATTTGATCTTAACTTGCCCCCTCTTCCAACACACCCTAAGGCACCATCTTACCACGGCCATACTGTACCTCGTTGAAGACGAGAAATATCACCTACCTACGATCAACCGACGGTAGAAGATTTACATCCGAATGGGACAAATTTACACCGAATGAATTAGAACATCTGCACCGTCCTTATTATTTAATCGGTGAGGAGGTGAAAATATTTAAAGTAGGGAGGGGTCTAAGTAAGAAGGGGGGAAGGAATGCTAGAACACCCAATCTTCACTATTTTTTGGAAGTAACGTAATTTTTATTGGCCATATTTCTCGTAAAATACGGGGCAGATGAGCGATGACAGCGTCTTTGCGATCAGGGTTACAGCTGCACCGCCACAGAACGAGTCAGGTTATTCAAACTATCCGGTTTTCCGCAAAGGAATCCTTGTTTGGGCGAAAGTGATTCTACTTAACGTTCTTTTCTGAATATATTTAAAAAAAAAAAAATTTTTACCTTGAAGTCATTTAATTATCTAATTTCACAGATCTNATTTTTTTTTACCTTGAAGTCATTTAATTATCTAATTTCACAGATCTTTCAAGAGACACGTGCATTTCATTTTAGGATTACGTAGACAAGTTATCTTTATTGTTTCCGAGATATACTTGAACTATAGCTTACTTTTAATGAACCTTTTTTTTACAGTTTATGGTTTCGTTTGATGTTTTTGATTTTATATTTTATGTGAAATTTGATTCACCTGCTTCAGTATCTACCTTGTCTAAGGCGTCACTCTCATTATAGATTAGGAGAACTGGGTTCGAATCTCAGTTAGGTGTACTGAGGGTGGTTTTTCCTAAATATTTTCCCACTCTCTTCCTCCAGTTTGGTTACAAAAAGAGAGAAAATCGATTTTATATCAATTTTCTTTGACGATCTTGATTAAAGATTATATCTAGATACTGTTGGCCTATATTATTATAAACAAAATGGCAGATCTCATTTCCCCATCAAAAGGACTTTGATGGTACTTTATATAAGGGAAATTTTCCAATTCACAATATTTAGCCGCAACTATTTGAAATACAAAATAACTTAACATTTTTAAAGTTGTAGTACTGTAAGGGTAAACATATATTTTTTTATATAAAAATAATAGTTTCTGATATATAAGCATCTTTTAATTCAGGTCTTTGAAAATTAATTTTATTCTTATGCTCTTTGGTGGACAAAGAGTGATATCTTTCCTCAACGTGTATGTAACAATGTTCCTAGTTCCTAATGCCATAGAGTAATTAAGTAACAGTGTCCACGATATTATTTCATTTATGATATTTGATTTAATGTTTTTACAACATGTATATACCTATTATTTCGATTCACAAATCTTTCGAGTCTTTAATAAATGTCAATTTTAAGATAAAAGCGGGATAAAGTCTGTTTGGTGCACCATAAAATTATTATTTTTTGTTCTGGTTCATATGAAACGTAAGAAAAAGATTTATCAAAATCTCGAGAGTGAAAATTTTTATAATCTCAATAACTTCAATATGAGAAAGAATAACCTAAAATGAGGTTGACATTGAATATTTTGAAACTCATTTTTACCACCAATGACGATGCAAATTTCTTAAAATAGATGTGCTTGTTGAAAAAAAAAACTTGAAAAAATTCTTTGTAACGTACATCTTCAAAGCGTAACTTAAAAAATGCATTAAACATTTATGATTTTGTCATTATTAACTAATTAATACAACTAAAAGTCAGGACCATGAAAACTCATTAATTGATAAACATAAACACATGAAACGGAAGACCATTCTTATGGAAAAATATAAATACACGTTAGCACCTGTTGGTGAAAAAGAACAAAAAAAACTACACATCAATATTAAAAGTTGAATGGCTTTTATAATTAAGTTATGAATTATTTTTCAGAATAATATTTCATTTGTTTTGAACAGGGGTTCACAGTAATACGTAGTCAGGGGTGTTTGGCTGCTGGGACACGGGATCATGTCCCGGTGGGCCTATTTCGTTTGGACTGTTGTTACTACTACTTTAAACTAAAATAAAGATATTCATTCAATTCTAAATAATTGATTTTATTAAATTTTAGTCAAAAGTTCGAGTGAGTAAGTCGGGGGTCGCCCAGGATATATAATTTGTGTAGACATAAAATGGCATTAAGTATTACTATATTCTGTTAGTTCTTTCTTGTGTTTATAAACCATCAAGCCAAACGTGAAAGTAAAAACTTAAGGTGGGAATTTAGAAAAGGTGAACAACGCCAGTGTTATTGTAGTTTTTATATATAAAAAAATTGTTTGGTCAAAATAACTAAAACATTGTTTCAGTACAAACATAGTTTAAATTTCTTCACATTGTGATATCAACAACTTTCTTGAATATCTTTCATGAGCGTAGCGGTCGGTATTAGATGAGAAACTTTTTAAATGAAAAGAAGTTTTCATTAAATTTCAGGAAACCTTTGACAGATATTCAAGTATTGTTTATGTCACCATGTGAAGAAAATTAAACTCTGTTTATACTGAAACAATATTTTATTTATTTTTCTGAAATAAACCCAATACGTTTAATGCAAAAAACGATAAAAAAAAAATATTTTCTCGCGTCCACTAAACCCCTACCTTAATTGTGTCAAAAATATACACTCGGCTATTTGATAACAGTTTGGACGCACTTTATATCACGTCAGTATAAATTAGACTGATGTCTCAAGTGGATTGAATAGCAATACAATCAATAATTTAGTTAATAATAGCCTCGGAATTAAATTTATTAGTGATAAAAATATTAATATTTCTCAAATATTGACTTCATCTTACACCTAAACTTTAGGGGTATTCATTAGTGTATATTTGTCAAATTTGTAGCCTCAGGGAGCTAGGAGCCCGCCAGTCCTCCTCTCTATGTAGCCTAAGCTACTTGTGCATTGAATAGCATTTTATAGCATATACAAAATTATCATAGATCAATCACTCTTGATATTTAGCTTCAAGGTTATGAAATTTACTTCATCTGTAAAAAGAGCTTAAAAACAAAGCACATGAACGTAACGTTTTGAGCTGAAAAAAAAAATCATCCAGAAGATAAAGCCTGGGGGCGGAGAGGGCACCTTTTTCTTTGCATTGTGTCTTCATATTGGTCCTAAACCTATATGTAATAGGTAACCTGGTAGTCTAGGGGTAATGTGTCATACTTCTGTACTGGGGTCCGGGGTTCAATCCTCGGTCCCGGCACAGATTTATCTGATTGCCAAACCCTTCCTTCACCTCTGACAAGACGTGTATTAATCACAACTTGTGAATGTGGGGAATGCCAGGACTCCACCGTGGTTCGGATCCCACGTTAAACAGTAAGTCCTCCATTCTCACAATCACCCTACTCATATTAGCGTAAGGGCGTCTAAGCCGAACGGGTAGTAAGACGGGGTGCTAATAATAATGATAGTAATAATAATTACTATATGTATTCAATTATACTAATTGGTTGGTATGAGAAGGTAGGATTTATAGGAAATATATAGACATTTGCGTGAAGAGAAGAAGTGAGAAACCATTTAGGATTTAAAAAAAAATCTAATTGTATTAATTTGAAATTCGAACTTTGACCTCCCTGTCCCTACTAGACTAGACTAGACTAGACTAGACTAGTTGGCGATGCTTTCCTACAAAGTATTTTGAAAACTAAGTTTCAAATTACATTTTTAACTTTACCTACCTGAACCGCAGTCGCACCCTCGTTCTTTATTCTTCCACGCTTCTTTGTCGACAGCAGTGGTCTCATCTACACCCACTGCTCTTTGGTCACTCATTACACCACCACCCTCTTCTGAGCTTCGGTCTTTCCAGTGGCTTTCTTCCTATTTTCCCTCGAAACACATGTTTTATAATTACCTTCTACCTTCTCAATACATGCCTCAACCATTCAATTATATTTATTATTATTATTACTGTTATGTCTGCTTTATTAAAAAAGATCATGTTCCTCAAAAAGTTTCCTAATTCTGAGTTGCCTATTTTCTTGCATAGGTACAAATATTTTCCTTCGTACTTTATTTTACATTTTCTTGCATAGGTACAAATATTTTCCTTCGTACTTTATTTTCAAATACAAATATCACAATTTTTTTTTAGCACCGCTTCTTACTACCCGTTTGGTTTAAACGCTTAAGTACTAAATACGCTAATGGCTTAGGAATTAGGAAGGTTGGATTTAGAGGAAATGAACCTGCATTGGCGTGGAGGGATAGCGGAAAACCATATAGAAAAGCCCCAGTTCACCCGACTGAGATTCGAAGCTCGATCTCCCCGTACTCGACAGTCTAGCACAGCACGACGAAACCAGAGCGTTAGCAAAATACGTCACCGAGGTTGGTATAATAATATCTCCATCTCCTTGCTTAACGTCAACAATTTAGATCCGTAGGTTAGCATTGATCGTAATAATGTTTTATATACACCTGTGTTTTTTGTGGTTTTTTTAGTGTCGCGTCTTACTACCCGATCGGGATATACACTTGTTCTTTTAGACATTATCATTGTACTGAAAATTTTATTTAAAGCATAAAAACCTTTATTTTCAGCTTTTATCCGAGCCAATATCTCCCCCTCAATATTTTAAGGATCTAACTTTCTCAACCTACATTTCTCAGACATACAAGGCTACATTCTCTTTAAGTTATCTCTTTGAATATCTGTCATGAGCACACTAGTATTTTATGAGTAACTTTTTTAATTAAAAGAAATAGTTATCATGAAATTCCAAGCCACCCTTGACAGATATTCAACAACTGTTATCATCACCATTAGGTCACGATGTTGCTACTGGAGAAATATTGGATTTATCTTGACAGAAAAAAAAGTTTTGGCATAAAAACTGCAAAAATACATACTTTAACTTTCGCTCCCTATACTCGCACCTTTAAACCAAGGGCCCCGGGACCCAAATTTAATTACCCTTCCCTGAAAATAACACTTCCATTAAATTGGACGATGAATCGCTAACCTTCATCGATATTTCTTTGTTCACCCCTGATCTAAAGGATAGAAAAAAAACAGGGTATAAAAACAGCGATTATTCTCTACATGTGTTCATTTTAAAAGCTTACATAACCCGATTATCATCTCCATTAGGAGTTTTTAATAAAAGGGCAGTCGCGCAACCTCTTTCTAGCCGGCCAATTTGCTTGCTCACTTCCTATTCGATAACTCCGCCATCTCACGGAACAATTTATCGGTTGTTCCCCTTTCCTCTATATTTTTAAAATGCCCTTAGGTCATGAATATTATATTTCATTTTAGACTCATTTACACATGTTTTTTTTGTTGAACTAAAAAAAAAAACACTAGTATTTTCTTTTTGATACTCTCACCACCTGTTCTTCCAAAACAGCATTGCTATTGGATCAGGGTACTATGATTATAATAAAGGTATATTTGGTTTTTAATTAAATTAAGGCAGATTTATTAGTTGAAAGGTTAAAGTTGATGTTGGTGAGCTGTCAATAACATATACATTATCTATTCACGGTATTTTTAATTCCATAATTAAAAACCTAAAGTTGGCCATTTTCTTAATTATCTAGTATGGTAAGAAATTAAAAAATATATTTTCCGCTTAAGTAATTAATAACTACTGAATTTCTTATTTTTACTACTAACATAATATCTTAATTATTAACAAAGCTATTTTAATAATAAATAATGAATGAATCCGCTACAGTGGCCGCATTGTCTAAGGCGTCACTCTAGAAATAGACTAGGACTATAATGCCGATCATGGGGTAATAATAGTTCGATCCCAGTCGGGTGTACTGAGGGTGGTTTTCCCCAAATGGTTTCCCACTTTCTCTCGTTAGTTCAAACGAATGTCTTATTATTTTTAAGCCTTGCGTTTCAAGTTTTTATTTTTAATATATTTGCACTACAAAACATGAATTATTAATCAACTTAAATATGCTATTTTTAATTATGATTACTAAACATAACATAAAGCTACTTAAAACAAGTCGTAGTTTTGACGAGTTTTTTTTATTAATTATTTATTTTATTTATACCCACGTCTTACTGTCTGTTCGGGTTGAACGCATACATGATGATTACCATGATGGGGCAGGGATAAGGAAGGAAGCATTTCAGAGGTAATCTAACCACATTTGCGTGGAAAGAGAATGAAAAACTATTTAGGAAGTAACCATTCTCAGTAAATCCTACTGGAACTCGGACCCGGATCTCCCCGTCTTCAGCAGGCTCATTCTAACACGAGGGTGACACCTTAGATTAGGGCTCAGCACCTGATCGATCGTGATCGACAGGTTGATCTCGTGGCAGTTTTCAGTCGATTACGTAAAAAAAAAATTACCGTTATTAAAGGTCGATCTTAAAGCCTTTTAACTCGCAAATATATTAAGGGACTGTATTTTATAATATTATATTTTAGTCTGAGCAAAATTATCTTTATCGATTATAATTGGTAATGTTAGAAATTTAGATACGAAAAATATATTGTATATTTTTTTCTATAAAAGTGGGGACATCAAGTATTTGAACCAAAAAAAAAAGTATAGCGAAGAAACGATGGATGGTAGCTCTACCAATGATAGATTTATCAGTCGATTATTGCCCAAAGAGGTTGCTGACCTCTGCCTTAGATCATTCGGTCACTGACGTGGGTTGACGAGTTAATCCTAGGTGTAAGGATGGAGAGGTTAAGATAATTATGGCTTAGTTAAGGGCTCCATGGATCACAGTTTTAAAAATGCCACCATTTACCATTTGCCCACCGAAGCGAATAATCTTTTCATAAATTTTATTTTAAATTATAAATATAACGTTTTTCATTACATTGGGGAGTGATTATCTTTATCTCTTATGTTTATGACTAAGCCATGTTTT
This sequence comes from Timema poppense, assembly GCA_902141375.1. Lineage (NCBI taxonomy): Eukaryota > Metazoa > Arthropoda > Insecta > Phasmatodea > Timematidae > Timema > Timema poppense. Next base: position 134,725 of record CABFOV010000854.1, read on the forward strand.
AAAGTAACAAACTCTTTCTTAAATAATGCAAGATTTCTAAACGAGAGTCGCACGTCTGACCCCCCCTAAATTTCTCGGTATCTTTTCCCCGTGAATATATTAAAGTTTAAACCCACCCAGTAGTGGACATATTCTGTAACACCCTACATTAAGAAGATGATGTCCTTTGGCTACACCTAACAATGTGGTCGCAACACCCCACCTCACCCCTCCCACTATTCTTCTCCCCCTCCAAAAAAAAATTAAATAAAACCTAGGTATATGAAAAGCCACCCTACCAGTCACAACAACAATGCCTACGTAACAAGGCTTACAATGTCATGACAAATACATAGTAGGTGGTCGAGAGCATGAGGGGTCAGAAGAGGAGATGGGAGTGGGGAAGAAAGGGGGAAGGGCTATACTACATATAAGCTTTTTTTAAAAAAACACAAGAGATTGAGGGTCTCCCGTGGTGAAGTTGGTGGCTGTGGCATCAGGTGAAAAAAGGTCAATTGTTGAAATCTCTCATACCAGGGAAATTCCAATTACGTGGAGGAATAAAAAAACTAAAGATAATTATTTTTATTTATTTTTATTTATTTGAGGTATTTTAACGTGCACTTTCTGAACCGACTAATTATATTAGCACACGACTTAGAAACTGAAATCTTAAAAAGACAAAACATTTAATTAATTCATCACTGTTAAAGGGTAAACCCACATTTCAACAATGATACATTTTTAGGTCATACCGGTAATTGTAGCGGGGACCCTTAACTCGGTATAAAGACACGCTACCTACTGAGCTAAGCTGTTGGACAGTGCTTATTAATTAGCTTTCTCCTAAGGGACGGGGTTTATAAAAGTCACGCAGTTGCCCCCGTTTGTTGTAAGTGGCGACTTAAAAATATCTTCTGTACAGGACATATTTAACTTCTTTCTTTATTCTTTCTCCTTATTACCGTTTCCCCTCCACTGTGTTTTATTCAATAACTTTTTGGCCCCCCGTTGAAGTTATCTGAAATATGTCATATACCCTCGGACAATTATTGGATACCGTTGCACTTTGGTCCCTCATGGAAGTGCTCTGGTTGTAATATCTTAGTAGAAGGGATCTGAGTCTGACAATAACCAGTTACCACACTGAATACAATATCGGTTGCGTTTATGAGGGCTCCGGACGTAAAATTAGCACTTTCCTGCACCAAATTGCTGGAATGACCTCTCTCCTGGTGATTCCCCAAGTGAAGGTTGTCATGTCTACCATCATGTGGGGCTACCCGTCGGGAGAGTTACAGGTCCTTATGTAGTAGAACCAACTTGGATCATCCTAGGTCTACGATCCAAGTATTGTGCATGATATCCCCAAATGGCATGGCTGATTCTATTTTCAAAGTTGACAACTTTCTGCCAAACCCATCTGGCAATGTACAAAGCTGCGATGCCTTGCTAAGCCAACCTGTGCAGATGGTGGACAGAAAGCTTACGATACACCTTTCGAGTCCCCCAAGTTCTGCGTCAACTACAAGGGTCCACACTTTTCCTGGTCTCAGGCTGTCCGAAATGAAAATCGGAGGAAATAAGTCCTGGATATGCAATCTTATGCCCGGGCACGATCCGTATCAAGTCAGGCTCCAGTTTCTCAAACATCATACCTCCCCAGAGGTTGTCTCCAACACCCATACCCAAATTCTCCTCGAGGAACTCCTCAAAGTCCACCCCAGTAGCATCCCAGAATCCTCCTCGGGAACTCCCCCGAGTCCACCCCAGGAACACCCCTGAGTCCACCTGGAAGAACGACCCCAGGTTCACCTGGGGGTGAAAAATTACCTGCGGCCGTTTTCGAGCCACCTATTCTCTCCTCTGAAACTCCAGAGGCTGAGGTGGGTGGTGGAAAATAAAGCTTTGAAGTTGAGCCCTACTGGAGATCGGAAAAAAGCCCAGTGAGGGACTGATGGGACTAAAATTAATACAAAAAAATGCTCTGAAGGTCGTGTTCATGCCTTAGCGAAAGAACACGGTGCCCAAGTCTTTGCTGAGGTGTAATACTCTCCTAAGACGGGAGGGAGGAGGGAGATGGTCAGACGCGTGGACCAAAGAAGGTCCCAAATCAGTTCATGTTTTAAAAGGATAGTTTTATCGATATCGTGTCAGAATTAATGTAATATGAATGATTAATATCACTACTACAGCTGAATTGTAGGGGTTTCTATCCTACTGTAGAGGAAATTAAACTACTTATTTCTTACCTAGATCCTCCCATATTATGTTTGTAGGAGACCCACTTCCACTCTGCTGATAACCCAATGCTTCTTGGGTACTATGTATATGGTAACGACAAGCCAATCTTTGATTGGGCAAGTGGAGGTGTTACTGTACTCACACGAAGCAATACTCATCATAAACACATGGATATCGTTTCTGATCCCAAAGTGATCTGTGTCCGCATCTCCCTTTCTATGGCGGAGACTGTATGCTGCATCTTCCTTCCATCAGGGGAACGAGCTACCAAGAGAAGTGGTGGCGTGTCCCGACATCCATCTTTTTTACCAAAGTCTGGAAGAAAGGTGGTCATCGTGACAAAAACTCCTCTTCGGGCATTTTTATTTACTGGTCCGTGCATTTTTATTGAGAGGGGATCCACCTCCAGTATGTGAGCTTGTGATTATCACCTCACAAGGCCCCTACACGATCATTCTGATAAAGTGGCTCACTTGGATATTACCTCATATTAAGATTATTTTGAACACTTTTAGTATATTTTAGGTGACCTGGTGGTCTAGGGGTAAGGTGTCGGACTTCTGTGCTGGGGACCGGTGTTCAATCCTTGGTCTTGGCACAGATTTATCTGATTACCAAACCATTCCTTCACCTCTGACAAGACATCTTGTGAATGTGGGGAATACCAGGCCTCCACCGTGGTTCGGATTCCACGTTAAACTGTAGGTCCTCCATTTCATCTCACAATCACCCTACCATTACACATTAGCGTAAGTGCGTATAACCCGAACGGGTAGTAAGACGCGTTGTTAATAATAATAGTATATTTTAAAATGTTTGTCCTGTCTTTTTAATCTTGTGTGTACACCTGTGGGTTTTTTTCTCTGGTGGGTATATCACCCCAAATCATACTAATAACAATCGATTTGAGTTTATCTCTCAAACGGACTTTTTTTTNGACGCGTTGTTAATAATAAGAGTATATTTTAATATGTTTGTCCTGTCTTTTTAATCTAGTGTGTACACCTGTGGGTTTTTTTCTCTGGTGGGTATATCACCCAAATCATACTAATAACAATCGATTTGAGTTTCTCTCTCAAATGGACTTTTTTTTAACATTATTACTACATTTAAATGTGTTTATTTTGTTTATTTAGGTTAGTGTTCACCTCTGCTTTTTACAGCAGGTGTGTGATATTTTTCTTCCCCTATGGGTATTTTACTTTGTTTGTAATCATTTGATTATAAGCCGCTAATTACCTAGTTGTGTCTACGCACCTATATACACTAATAAGAATTAATATCATTATAATTAATATAAAAATTAGCTGAGGTAATAGAATTTAAAAATCATATGTATTAAAACTTTTAAAAAATGGAGTGTCATTTATTTAAAAGAAACAAATGGAGATGTATTATTAGCGACGTAGCCTCATTGGAGATTTCTAATCTATTTTGCAATGCATCATAGCTTGACGCACCTAACCACCCTACGCGCTATCACACTTAGATGCCATTATTATAAATAAAAAGAGAAGGAAGAAAATAAGCGGTTCACCCTGCGAGGGCTCATGTTTATCTACTGATAAAATTTCCCCTCCTCCTCTGACAATTTTACACAGGCACTATGATATTTGATCCTTGAAAACATTGACCTGTTTTTAGTTACCTTTTCCTCTTTTCCTATTCTAAATATACATTTGCTTACATGGAACTTTTTTAATCTAAATCCTGAAAGGAAGATTTCTACAGGCCGTTTTCGTGACCAAGCCAAATATCAAAAGCTGTGGATGATTTATATAAAAAAAAATACATTTACGAAAATATACTTTAAAATCAAATAATATTTTTGTGACATTGTAAGACTATTTTTTAAATTATTTAGGAATTTAAGGTTTTTATTTCAACGTTACGTTGTATCTTTATAAATCTTTGAATAAAACGTAAATTCATAAACATGGGAAATCCTTTCTTTGCCTCTCTTGACATCACAGGTAAACAAATTACTTAAATATTGACCGGTTTTACCGAGTTTTACACACGTACAGTCCTATTCTTATAGAAATAAACTTTTTTGACACTGAACAAAGAAAGTTAACTAAAACAAATTTTTGTAATTATACATTATGTCATGGAAAGTAGACTTTTTCCAGCAATTTTTACTTATGTATTTACATTATACAGATATCATGATATGTTCAGCAATTTTAACATATATATTTATATTACATACATTATGATTTTTTGAACAGTGAAAAATAATCCTGAAGAAAATCCACAGAATTGAAATTTTTTGAGAATAATTGAGAGTATCAACATAGATGAGTTAATAATAATAAATGTTTTAGCTCCATGGGTGGTATTCAAGAAGGTATAATGAATGGTTAGTGGACCGATAGTGTGGTCCCGAGCACCCTATCGCTCCACCTTTACGATGAAACAAGTAAACCCATGCAAGTGTCCACTTGGTATCCTCTAAGTCAAGTTCTTGCAAATAGCTCCATGTCTTGTTACCCTTTCAGGTTATACGCCTATGTACTAATTACGCTAAGGGTTTGAGGAATTGGGAATGCTGTATTTAGAGTATGCGTACCCACATTTGAGCGGAAGGAGAGTGCAAAACAGTTTTGGAAAAACCACCCTCAGTACACACGACAGAGATTTGAACCTCGGATCTCCACGTCATCGGTAGTCTAGTTTACTGTGAGAGTACCACATTAGAAAAAAATGTTACAGAAGTGGGTAGTAATAATACTAGCTACCAGTTTATGGTAGCTTAAATAATACTTAGCAAAGCGTCATACTACCCGTTCGGGTTATACACTTTAAGTACTAATTACTCTAATGGATTGGGAATTAGGAAAGGTTGAATTAAAGGAAGTGAACCTTTATTTGCGTGGAGGGAGAATGGAAAACAATTTAGGAAAAGCTCCCCCAGTTCACTCGACCGAGATTCGAACCTCGATCTCCCCGTCCTCAGGAGTCGAGCTCAACACGACAAGCACGTTAGCCAACTACGCCACTGAGGCGGGTGGTAGCTTAAAGATGGCAATTTATTTTGATATATATTTTTTTGTTATGATTACTTTTAAATTACTATTAAGAAGTAGTAGGTGACCTGGCGGTCTAGGGGTAAGGTGTCAAGACTTCTGTGCTGGGAGTCCAGGGTTCAATCCTCGGTCCCAGCACAGATTTATCTGGTTACCAAACCTTTCCTTCACCTCTGACAAGACTTGTATTAATCACAGATTGTGAATGTATGGAGTGCCAGGCCGCCACCGTGGTTCGGATCCCACGTTAAACTGAAGGTCCTCCATTTCATCTCATAATGTGTACCATTACACATTAGCGTAAGTGCGTATAACCCAAACGGGTAATAAGACGCGGTGCTAGTAATAATAATAATACTATTAAGTTGTCTATGCAGTAATAGGCCTAGTCAAAGAAATGTTCATGGTCATGTGTTGATTTCTACCTGTGTTTATAAGGACCATTAAGTAAGAAAATAATTAATAATGGATAGTGTGTTTTTGGTGAAGCATGAATTAGTGTTCCAATGATAGCTAGTGTTATCTTTCTCATGGCACCAAACTGTACTACAGCTGTGGTACACTAAAGGCACTGTAGGTGATAGTTTAACCTAACGGTATGTGAAGGCATAGCTATTGTTTTTGTTTAGTGGCTCGTTCTCTTGTCTGCCCGTTTCAGGGTTGACGGTCGAGCACTTTCCAAACACACCTCTTCCATGTCACGCGATCAAACTGTTCGTATTGCGCATGCGCTAACCTGCATTTCCGGCGATGGGTGTTTACGTATTCTCGGTGGTATATAAAAACATGTTTAATTGGAGGATACAGCAGATGTAAGCACGATTAGTCAATGTAGTCAGCCTCAGTGTTCTTGGGCTAAAGTAGGTTACTCGCCTCATGACTTGAAGTTTGTGGGTTCAAACCCAGTCAGGGTCAACGGATTTTCAATGAGCGAGAAAAAATCCGTGGCATAATTTCTGTTTTCTCCTAAAATAGATCAATAAAACATCGATATGTTACTTAAGGGGGCCACCTTGGTAAGCTATAAATTAACACGAAGAAGTTAAGATATAACGCAATATTTAATTTTACGATATGTTATTTCAAAATAAGGTTCACCCCAAAATCTTTCCTTAGCAACCAAAAAGTTATGATTTTTTTTAATATGTAAAAATATGTGAAAATGTGATCTCATTTTCAAAGACTTTTTAAGCATATTTTTGAAGCTATTAGAATAGGCCTGATAAAAAAAACTGTTCTTATATGTAGCCTACCTTTAACAAATAGTCATTTTTTTATAGGCTCACAACAGAAAATATTTTTTTTTATTTAGCACCGCGTCTTACTACCCGTTCGGGTTATACGCTTTAAGTACTAATTACGCTAATGGATTAGGAAATTGGGGAGGTTGAATTAGAGGAAATGAACCCGCATTTGCGTGGAGGGAGAGTGGAAAACCATTTAAGAACCACCCCCCCACCCCCAGTTCACCCGACCGAGATTCGAACCTCGACCTCCCCGTCCTCAACAGTCGGGCTCAACACGACTAGCGCGTTAGCCAACTACGCCACCGAAGCGGGTCAGAAAATATTAAAATATTTGAGAATTATAAATGATTTTTCCTCTTAAGCTTGAGATAAAAGTTTTCGTAGTTTTCTCTACCCTTTTTCTTATTTGTCATGAAAAAGGGTGGTTGTAGGGGAAAGGCAACATTTAGTATAAGCTTAAACAGATTATAAAATTCGTTCCGGAAAATGACATAGACCACTGTATATTAAACCGTGTGGCCTGACAACGGTTGCAACTTTCATGTTGACCAAAGCGGCTATTTTAATTCATAAGTGCTTAGAGGGGCACTTTAATCTACTTTTTTTATAAATATTTTTTAGCGATGAATATTACTACCTGTTCTGATTATACGCATTTTGTTGTCTACTAGCTACACTATTGTGTTGGAAATGAGGAACGTTGAATTTAGATTAAGTGTACCTGAATTTTCGTGGAGAGAAATTGGAAACCATTCTTGTGAGAGCCACCTTCAGTACACCCGACCAGGACTCAAACCCCGATCTCCCCATAAACGCAAAGAATATTTCTTCTAACATATTGATGGGGAAATCATATGCTTGTATAACTAATTGTACACGAATAATCAAGTTTTGAAGATCCACATGATCTTAAGGTTACGGTTACACTAGCCATCAAGTTTCATGTTCGTAAATTTGTTACTACTGGAAACACACAAGCCACTCTTTGAGTTGTCGGTGACGCTAGTATTAATGATGACTCAATTGTTATCTGATGATTTTAACACGTCCATCACAGATTCTGCCTTAAACTATGACTAAAAAAATTACCCTGAGCGAGAGATGAATTCTGGATAGCTTAGGGGTAAAGCCACTGTCATTGTTCAATCCCCGTGTCCAGGCTATACTTTTAAAAATTTATGAAATACTTTTTGTTTCAACTTTCTTGATATGATGAGATGAATGATATGCTNCCAACTAAATCTTTAGAATATTCACTTTTATTTATCAAAACAATGATAGCTAATATATATGATTGGTCCAATTTATAAAAGAAAAGAGGGCATCCTCCATATAAAGGGATCTAAAGATCGAATCTCAGCAGGATCTTTCAGGTTATTGCGATTGATCCAGATGCATCTACATTAAATACGTGCTAAACACCTACTAATAACCAAAATAAAACATTATAAAAAATCTGTTAAAGAAAATAGTTTGATGCCAAAAAATACATATGCTATTATCATAGTGTAACGTCACCTAAGCTCCAGTTTTATAGTCAAACTTTACTATTTTTATTAGCACCGCATCTTACTACCCGTTCGGGTTATACGCACTTACGCTAATGTGTAATGGTAGGGTGATTGTGAGATGAAATGGAGGAACTACAGTTTAACGTGGAATCCGAACCACGGTGGAGGCCTGGCATTCCCCACATTCACAAGATGTCTTGTCAGAGGTGAAGGAAGGGTTTGGTAATCAGATAAATCTGTGCCGGAACCGAGGATTAATCCTCGGCCGCCAGCATAGAAGTCTGACACCTTATCCCTAGACCGCCAGGTCACCTTTTATAACTATTATTATATCCTATTTTGAAGCAGTAGTATGATTGTATTGCACGCTCCATGGCGTTAACCCACAAGTGAATTATACTAACCGAGCAGTTGCTCTGTTTCCCAAAATATTGCTAACATTTTCAGATAGAGGGTGTCACGTGGTCATAACTACGGACCCTCTAGCCATTAATTTCAGTTTTCTAAACTGGAGCCTGTACTTCTTTATCAAAGTAGATATTTGTAATTCATAATAGTAAATATATTTAAATATTAAAAGATATGTTGTAGCTCTGAAGCGCCAATATTTTTGGATTTGATATTATAATTATTTCAAATAAAACTACAATTAATGCCAGTTATTTTCAAAGCTTATTAAAAGTTTTTTTAGGACTGTGTTTAATCATTTTTCACCTGTATTTGAATGATTATTAATATTTAAAAACATAATCAACATCCACGTTTCTGATTGAACTATGGGTTGCATGTTTCAATATCGTGCATTTACGGCTACTTATAGCAATAAATTATTAGATTAGAAAGGGCTATGAAGAGTAAAATAAAAAAGGAATAACCTTAATAATAAATCAGTTAGTTGACCCTGACAATTTGTTTCTTATAAGGAAACGCATGTGAATATATTACATTTTAGTGACTGTCATAGGCTACCTAAATCAGATATTAAGTTTAAGCTAGTAAGCCCACTATAAAATCAGGGTAAGTAGTCAGGCTACTGGTGTAAAATACCTTCAAAAAGGTGGACAAAAATGAAGTATGTAGTTTTTATAACACATTAGAAGTTTATTTCATTTTCGCGTGAATTCTCGGTTAATTTGGCTGTACTTAACCACCCCGCATAGGCAACCTCCTACACTTGCACGTAGGTTGGGTTGCATAGTTGATAGCCTCAGGGTATTAGACGCGTGCAAATATTAAATTTACATAGATACGGTACACTGATTGTACTGTAATGACAAGTTGGAAAATATAAAACATATTTTATAAATTTACAACATTTACAAATAGAACACTATATTGATCTTAATAGTTGTCAAAGTTGACACCCTTTGTATAAAATGTCAGGTGTAGGAAAAATAAACTTGTATGACTTAAGTTTGGGCTTTTAATTTTAAAAGTATCGGTTACGTATCAATAAATTATTACCCAAATATACACACATTAGTGTCTTGAAATTGGATATCCTTACTCAGAACTTGAGTTTTCAGACAGCGTTCAAAAGACCAACGATATTAAGGGCCAGTTTCATAGTCAAGTTTACTACGCCTCAAGTGCGGCGCTACACTAAGTACAAGACGACACCTACCTAAGCCAGAATGGAATGGGCCATTCTCTCATATTAAACTGGCCCATTCCATTCGAGTTTAGGTAGGTGTCGTCTTGTATTTAGTGTAGCACCACACTTGAGGCGTACTAAATTTGATTATGGAACTGGCCCTAAGACGCTAGTTTGAACACTATTAAGGCCAAAGTTAAGTATTTGCGTGATTCGAAAGTGGAAGCATATTCAATACTTACTAAATCACAATAAGTATATCCCCAAGTGTTGTAGACAAATGTCTTGAATAAAAAAAAAAAAAAAAAAAAAAAAGTGTAAAAAAAAAAAANAAACTGTTTTATCTCTTAAATTATTTTTAACTTTTATTACCAAAAATGTAATATCTATTTTACCTGTTTAGTAATATTCATATGCCCTAGTAGGGAAAGGAATCCCATTCTTTAAGGTCTTATTTATTACCCTAATATTAATATGCGGTAGTCCTTTGGTAGGATAAAAGGCCTTCCAAAACAGGCTTCTTGTCGCGTTAGGGTATATATATTATTAAAAAAATAAAATAGTTTTTTTAAAAATAAACGTTACTATCACAAAATAACCTGCTGAACCCACTTTGGTGGCCACATGGTCTAACTGTTGAGGGCAGGGAGATCTAGGTTCTAGCCTTGTTCGGGTAAAAAGACGCGGTGCTAAAAAAAACCTTCGTGGCATTCAACCACAAATACAGATACATTGATAAGATTATATTATATTTGTAATTTTCTGCATGTGTATCCCATGAGAATAACATAGAACTTATTATTATAATTATTAGCACCACGTCTTACTACTCGTTTAGGCTATACGCACTTACGCTAATGTGTAATGGTAGGGTGATTGTGAGATGAAATGGAGGACCTACAGTTTAACGTGGGATCCGAACCACGGTGGAGGCCTAGCACTCCACACATTCACAAGTTGTGATTAATGAAACATGGAACATATTGTTCAGTCCAATTCTTTATCCTTGATCGTGCATCACTAGTGATAGTTACACTATCTGGAAAAAAAGATAACACTTTTAACTTTATATGACAACCATTTACCTGCATCATAGTTGGTTTGACGCGACTTAGGTACTTGTATTAAAAATTAATTAAATCAATATTTTCTCAATTTTATTATTATAAATATTATAACTGGTCTCAATTCCGATTTTTTTTTAAACTAAAATACAGAAATCCGCACTACGATGTGACGTCTAGTTAGAACTGTATTACATAATTAAGTGATATCCTTGGGTGTGATGGGCTCTTAAATTTTAAGCCAGAACTAGGAAACGTAACCGGTTGAACTCACGGTAATTTTCAGTCAATCGCATAAGAAAATGCCATCGTTATTAAGTCAATCTTTCAACCTTCTAAACTCACAAATATATCGAATACTGAAAAAATAATATTCATTTGTGTCCAAAATAACCTTGATCGGACATGTCACATATTTTCCAGGACAGCTATATGTATATCTAAAACCTCATAAAGACTCCAGAAAATAGTTTTTTTTAGTAATTTAAATACGCCAGAGATCTCTCTTAATCGTAATCTGTGGATTAGAAAGTTTTCATAATTGGATAACAGATGGCAGCACTAGCTCAATCTGAGCTAAAATTGGACTTTCCTCTTTTTCCCTCAGTAACCTTGATTATTAAAATATTATACACAACTTTTTTTTTTTCTGGGAAATGGTGAACATAGGTTTCCGGGGAAGGTTTATTTTAAGAAATAAATTTTAGATATGTTAACGGCAATGTGTGTAAGCCAGGCTTTCTATAAAATGCCTAGGCTTTATATATAATTCCTAAGTGGTTTTAGCAAAATAAGAGATACATTAGTTTTGCTGTGGTATTTCATACTTTTTATAGGAAATTTATAGAATAACCGGTCATTGTATATTACCGAGAACAATAACTAACCTAACATTACCTAACTACCCTATTCTAAAATAACCTAACCTGACCAACTTAAATCATAGAAATTAGGTGAACCTGTAATAAAACGGCATAAGACTTACATATAACTGGATAAAATAAATGATAACATGGCCCGGGACTTAAAAAAGACAAATAACTTGAAAATACATGTAAAATATCACAGAAAAACTCGTTTATTTCATACTTTACCAAAACCACTCTGGCATTTCATAGAACGCCTGGATTTCACACGTTGCCGGTGATATATAGGCATACAACAACAAAATCAAAGGTATAATCGATGGATGGTCACTGAACCTTTGATAAGTTAGTAGTTAGTTCTAAGCCCCGAAATTTTCCTACCCCTAGTGTAGAATATATTCTAAGCTAACGTTAACTTCTTTTGAGCTCTGGTGTGAAATACTCCCCCACTCCCCGTTTTCGTGTTTTGATTGTCTTCAAAAGATCTTTAAAAAAAAATCGACAATGAAAGACAACCATTCACCTGAAGATTTCAAAACATCCTTTTGTTTCCAATTTGGCTCGGGTGTCAGTCATGTTCCCATGGGAGAGAGGGGAAAAAAGACCACTTAATTAGTTTTGTAACTGACGTAGAGGTGGCGCTCCTTGCGTGTGGTTCCTCGCCATCCCGCGTGTAGCGCTAGTTTGCACGAGCCATTGACGATCTGACGCGTATCTTATCACACGGGAGGCAACAAAAGGATGAGGACGATATGAGACTGACAGACAATGGAAGGAAATATATCCTTCCCCCCCCCCCTTCCCCACCTCACCACATCGCCTGTCGGCCCGTCACTACACGTAAAGTCAAAACACAAACGCAACAAGAATCAATTATAGAATGAACGTGTACGCGATTCACAAATTGTTCTTTTTTCATCATCACTATTATCACTATTATTATTGTTGTTATTGATATAACGCCCAAACCCAAAATAAGGTGCTTTTGACAACCTAATCTAAGGAGGGAGATTTTTCAATAGCGTGTAAATAGAGGTTCGGGAAAATACTTTTAATATCACATTTTAAGCCTCTTTTATCGTTTTGTGCATCTATCCGAAGTTCAAACTTGGATCTCCCGATCCTTGGCTGCCAAGTACGGACATAATTCAAATATTTAAACCACTCGTCCATCTGTTTTCTATAAAGTAGTTTTGTGTTATTTCTAAATTTAAAATTATCTTCTAAATACGATGGTGCCTAAGGTAGTTTCAATTAGAGCGAAAGGTTACATACAGTCCATATTTCATAGAAAGGGTCTTTAAGAAAATATTATTATTATTATTATTATTAGCACCGCGTCTTACTACCCGTTCGGGTTATACGCGCTTACGCTAATGTGTAATGGTAGGGTGATTGTGAGATGAAATGGAGGACCTACAGTTTAACGTGGAATCCGAACCACGGTGGAGGCCTGGCATTCTCCACATTCACAAGATGTCTTGTAAGAGGTGAAGGAAGGGTTTGGTAATAACATAAATCTGTGCCGGGACCGAGGATTGAACCCCGAACCCCAGCACAGAAGTCCGACACTTTACCCCTAGACCACCAGGTCACCTATAATTGAAGAAAATACTCTTTTTTTTTTCACTCAACAATGATAACCTTTTTCTATTTTATTAATGTTATTTTATTTGTATTGATCAAAAGTGACAGCTGTAGATCACATGACCTGACGTATTAATACGTGAAAGTAGATCTAGTATCTTTTCTAGCTGTCAGCTAAGGTCCTTATTATAAAAATTGCAAATTTAATATAAACATGCAGAGAAAGATAAATCCTAAAATAAGATATAATATTGATAATTATTTAACTGTTAGAAATAACTTTTTTAACTTTAATCAACAGTTAATTTTGCCTACATTTAAAATTAATTTTGGCCTGGCAACTTAAAATGGTAATTAAATTAAATTAAATTTATTCAACAGTTCACACAATATATTTGTTTGTATGGTATGAATCAATCTTAATAAAGTTTCCTTAAAATTATCCTCGCTTGTATAACTTAAATATACATTAATTTGGGAACATTTAATAAATATGGTCACCTGGCGGCTTAGGGGTAAAGTGTCGGACTTCTGTGCTGGGGGTCAAGGGTTCAATCCTCGGTCTCGGCACAGAGTTGTCTGATTGCCCAACCCTTCCTTCACCTCTGACAAGACGTGTATTAATCATAAACTGTGGATTTGTGCACGGCCACTTCTCCACCGTGGTTCGGGTTCCACGTTAAACTGTATGTCCTCCATTTCATCTCACAATCACATTACACATTAGCGTAAGTGTGGAGTAATACGCAGGGATGATGATTATGATGATTATGATGATTATGATAATAATAATAATAATAATAAACATAATTTCTATAGCTACAATAGACACATGGCTTCTTTGGTGCTGACTGACAGCTCACAGCTGACAGCTAAAAGCTTTGAAAAGCTACCAGACCAAATTATGTATCCCTACACCAAACCATATGATCTGCAAAAACATGTGTTTAGCAGCCGTCACTTCTGAAGGTCAAAATTTAGGTATATACCTAATTGTTGACTGTCAAAAATCAGCTGTGACCTGTCGGTGAGCACCAAAGAAGCCATGGGGCTACTGTAAATTATACATTTTGAATTATAAAAATAATGTTCACAGACAGTCATGTCATTAACATTTAATACAGACTTGGAATATGCGACAAATAGTATCGACCTTTCATACACCCAAGAAATAGCGACTATTGCATAGAATTGTTTATTTTTATGCCTGAATTGGCCATTGGTTATTTTTGCTAAAGTTTAGGAATGAAAATTGTGTACATGCCTCTGGCCTGGCCTAACCTAACCTAACCTAAATTTGAGTAAGTACTGGAGGTAGGGTAGTACGAAATGTCATAAAAATTCGAGTTATACAAAATGTCTGTAACTGGTACCATTTGTTGGGACACCCTGATTTGTTATTAAAACATAACATATAAACGTCAGTTTCCTAAAATGTAATGAAGTTATAAGTTAAATGTGTATTTGATAATGAACCATTTATTTGTACGATAAAGCACAGAAAACTAAATATTCAAATGTTGAAAGTAATGAACCTCATTTTGTCATTTAAGGGTGAATGCCTTTTATATTGTGTAAAAGGTAGGAACAACTTTCTCTTATTTTCAAAACGAATAAATTATTAACGTGCAAACTTTGCAGGAGAAGTTCTTTTACTGGTGAAAAATAGACTAAATTTTTCGTCTTCATTCTATGGCACGTCTTCAAGATCTCAAGACAACACGATTAATGATGAAAAAGTTTTATAACACTTCGAACAAACTTTAGAAATTGTTCTAAGTTGACATTATTCTACTCTCCCAAAGTTTGATTTTTCTTCTTAAATGTATTAAATGGTATAATGATGTAATATGAGAAAATATGATGTCTTGATAATGTTAATATTATTAGATAAATATTCTTAAATCAAATGCTACGAGTATAATAAAATAGTAAAAGTAAAAATATATTATATCTGGAGCCTGTACTAATGATAATTGGGTTAAGGGGTGTGATTACACATAATGATTACTTTTGTTGGCTTATATTTGGCCACAAAAATAAGCGATATCTTTGCGGCTCTATAATATTACTCGCTTTGCTCTTTGGGGGTTCCCCTCCCCCCAAACCTCCTATGAGTTTTCTTTGCAAGTAGATGTAAAATAATGTAATTCCAGGACAGTTTTTTTGATAGATCTTACCGTTTAGCCACAACAGACTTCCAGAGAAAGGTCCGCACCGACTTTAAAGTTGCTCCATCATTTTGATTATTTTTTTTCGGGGGCTAATTTTTTTTTTTTTTAACTTTTGGAATCTTTCCGTCGGTTACAGGCTAGAAGCTATAAGTTTGCCAAATTTCAAAATTCTAACTAAATTGGAAGTGGTTAAACATTAATGTGAGTGAGTGAGTGAGTGAGTGAGTGAGTCAGCCATGTGACTTTGTAGTAGTAAAATACACTTTCAAATGACNGTTACAGGCTAGAAGCTATAAGTTTGCCAAATTTCAAAATTCTAACTAAATTGGAAGTGGTTAAACATTAATGTGAGTGAGTGAGTGAGTGAGTGAGTGAGTCAGCCATGTGACTTTGTAGTAGTAAAATACACTTTCAAATGACTTTAATTTTTTGTTTTTGCTAGGTTTGTATGTTTATTATAATGTGTTGTTGTAAGCTATTAGGTTAAAAAAAAATATCACCATGATTTACTATCTATTCGGGCTATACGCTTTTGTACTTAACACATGAATGATTTCATGGATTAAGAACGCTATATTTAGATAAAGTGTAACCACATTTGCGTGTGTATAAAAAGTGGAAACTATTTTGAAAAAAAAAAGCCACACTCGATAGACGAGACCGAGATTCGAACCTGTATCTCCCTGATATCGACAGTCAAGTCTATTGCGAGGATATCACTTTATACCATACGAACTGTCAAAATTGTCAATAGGTCACTGTAATGTTATATTCTAGAGCTAACCTTCAAAATAGGCAATGTCGTGTTATAGTATGGTATAGTATAGTATAGTATAGTATAAGACTCCCTATCAAAGTTAGTACCAACTCTTAAAAGTGACAGTTGAACGGCATTTGATTTAGCACATAGTTACATTAAAATAGATCCATAAATATTTTATTATCTAATAAGTTTATATTTATATAAATCCTACAATTGTATCAATGTTGATTAAAAATATCAAAATATTATTTTGTCAAAAGAGTTCTCTCACCACAGTTCTTTTACAGTAAAATGTGGTGCAAAAAAACCCCTTCTTTATTTTATGGAATTTAAAGCTCTATTGCGTTGTTACAATTTTGAATATATTTCTTATCAATTAAAGAGAAACAAGAAAATGATATGTAGAGTCAAATTTTGGTAGGAATTATTTTTATACATTCAACTCTATTATCTGTGCTCAATATTGATATAACCGGTCCCCTGGTGTATTGGACGGTGTATCTGGCTGCAAGACTAGGGGTCCCGGGTTCGATTCCCGGTTGGTATTTAGGGTATTTTACCTCTAAGGGGAATGATCCCGACGGTCACCGGGGTTTGGTTAATTAGGTCTTAAGTTAGGTTAAAACTCTCCCCGGCTCCACAAAATCATAATAGCCATCATCTCATTGCGGGTACGACTTGTAGACAATCCCTTACGGTTTACCGTGGTCGACAAATATTCTATGCCACCATTGCGGCTAATATTAAACACATAAGGAGATCCCCTCCCGCTCAATAATGGCATGTTTGAGTAAAATAATATCAATATTTTTTTCTATCTAGTTAGGTCTATGTTATTATAAATATTCATACTATCTATTAAAAGTGACATTCAAACGATTTTATGTATGGATATATTAACGTTCCTCGTTTGTAAATGTTGTCAAAGTCGAATCTAACTATATAATCATTCTTACGATACTGTGAGTTTTTTCCTCTTCAAGTAAATAAACTTGCAAATTTTCTTACAAGCTTATAAAACTTTCCCCGTCATGAGTGTTCGATGTTTTAAAGATTCTTTGTCGGATGGGAGTATTACGAACTTGGTTTAATATTACTGGCAAGTTTCAGCTAAGGTCATATTTCATATTGAATGACGTTTACTAAACATCCATTACTCTCCTCATAGGTTACATGCAATTTTAGTCACGATTTTATTTTAAAATTGTTATAGAGTTGTTATTAAAATGTTTGTAACAAGTCCACCTCATTACACTCTATCCTTATCTTGAGCTAGTTCTATACAGTTTAACATATTACACCCTATCCCTATCTTGACCTAGTTATATCCAAACCACAAAAATAAATAAGACATACGCTTGAAAGATAGTTAACTTAAGCCACATCTAGGTCTGTATAGTCATCCGCCTAAATGTTAAGTCGCTATCAAAATATCGAATTACTAGCAGCCCAACCCGGCTTCGCACGGGCATAATAATATAATAAAAGAAAATACACAATGTTTTACAGTGAGTTTCT
>CABFOV010000855.1:26148-43405 GCA_902141375.1 Timema poppense
AAAAAAAAAAAAAAAAAAAAAAGTGTTTACATAAAGACTACAAAAACAATGACCTTTACTCGCGTCCCCAACAGTCCTACGGAATTTCCGAGCTTGAGTACCAACTCCGTTTACCCTGAAAGGTTGCAGTCTTACCTTGACGTATTACACTGTGGCCCTATCTTATAACTTATAATATTCTCCATAGTGTAATTTGTCAAGGTAGGACTAATATCGTTCAGTGTAAAAGGAGTGTACAGTATATTGGACCTTTTCGACTCTGTTTAGCCTCTCAAACCTTCGGAAATACCAGGTATAGCAAATGATTATGATGGATTTATTAAATGATCATTGTAATAAAACACATTGGATCCATATCAGTGGGCACTCAGACCCATAATTTTAAGTTCATTTGATTTGTTTGGCCGATGACAGGGAGGTAATGGTTCGAAACCTGGTCAGGTTTATTGAAGCTGTTTTTTCATAAGGTTTTTTCCATCCTGCCTTCGTGAAACTGCTGTTAGGGTATGTATATTAACCTTCATCTTCCAAACACAATAACATAGGTCCACATTAATCGCGTGTAGCCCGTAAGGGTAGTAATATGCATTGGGAAAATACAGCTACGCACCGGTGCCCGCTTGGATAATGGTGTCAGTCTAGCCTGAATTGGTTTGTCAGTGATGAGGACGTTAAGATTTCAAAGTTCAGCCATGTAACTTTTTTTTAATTGGTTTTCCAATCTCGCTCTTAGCAATATAAAGTCAAATTTAAATTAAAAACTTATCTTTACTCTCTATTTTAAATATACATACGGTACCAAGTACATTTTTTGTTCACACAATCAAGAACTATTAATTATATAATTCAATTTGTAAATCACCCAAATAATTTGAAATATGGTAAGTTTCAAATATATAATGAAGGAGATAGTAAATCGGCGTTCGGGGGGTTGGAGGTTGGAGGTCTAGAGGAGAGCAAGGACATAGATAAAAACCTCTTCAGGCTACAAATTAATATTTTTTGACAAAGAGCGATAACATGTTGAATTATTGGACGAGTAATTATTTTTAGCTTACTGGGATTGATATAAAAAAAAAAGTAATTATTATATTGTCACCATTTGAGGTTTTCCAATCTCCTAAGGCTAACCCGCACCATCAACTAAAACCTTTAAATAGCTAAATCGAACAGATTTTTGTGGCATTCTTCGAAAGTTAAAATTCCACGTAAATATTCCAAAATAGTATTTATCTAGACGAATAATTAACATTAACTCTTAAATTAAGCAGGTTTATTCTTATTTTCAAAACACCTGCACACACATTTAACATCAAACATTTATTTTAACAAAAATAAGTGTACAATTACTATTTATTTTATTATAGATAATTCTTACTAAATTAAAAAGGTATTATAAATACAACACGTTTGTTTGGGTATTTAAAAATCATGCAAATAAAAATATGTTTTAAAATATATATGCTGGCACTTATGAACTAGCTTACTTTGAGTTGGAAGCTTTATCACTTACCATATTTGATATCTTCATATTTAACCACCACCAGATAATATTAACACAAACCCACCTGAAAATAAAAAGGACAAAACGTTATGTCATCATAATAAACAAGGTTTTTATAGTGTGTTTTATCACAGTGCCTCACTACAAGTCAACACAGTTAATTTATAAATATAATAAAATAAAAATATATTTTAAGGTGCATGAAATATATATCAAAATAAATCAGTTCAATGATAGTTATACAGCTTAAAATTAGTATACATTTAATAATACTCAGAAGCGGTGAAAAAGAGTATTCTGTGAATTATAAATGCTTTGGAGGTTGTTTGTATATCATTGGTTTCTACTATTACGTTTCAAAATCTCATTTTATCGATAAATATCAACAAAACAATTCAACTCATATTTATGTATTTATATGTATGAGAGGTCAAAGTTTAAATAAGATAGGAATACTTGCGTCTAACACAAATATAATCTAGTCTGGTTTGTCGTCGATGGAGCGATCATGATTAAATAATCAGCCCATGCTACGGTGGCTGAATGGTCTAAGCTCCAAGCCTTCAACCTCGCAATACAATGGGCCGCCAATCGCGGGGAAATAGGAATTCGAATCCCGGTCGGGTGTATTGAGCTTTTATTCCAAATGGTGTGGCACCCTCCCTCCACGTAAACTTGGGTACATTCCCTATAAGTGGATTCCTAATCCTTACCTTACCTCGTAGGTGTATTTAAGAGAGGATAGCCCATATGGGTAGTAGTAAATTTTGTTGAAAACATAACATTATAATCTTCAGAATAATTAAAGACATTTGAAATGCTAGTAGATCAACAAATTGAATGTGAAACTGTATGTAGTATGAAGACCTTGTGTTTTGCTTTTCTTGCGAAACGAGGTGTTTTGAAATTGAATTCCAACCAGGTGTACTAATAATTATTTATTATAATAACAGTTTACTCTATTTGTCTTTTTAAATACTCAGCGTCCATGGTTTTCGCAAGTTCTAGTTGGGATAGAAACGAGTAAGTTAGAACAAAGAGGAAATGTAATTACGGTTGCGTGGAGGAAGAGTAGGAATCAGCCTCGGTGCATCTGAACTAGATTGTAACAGGGAGGTTGGGGTTCAAATTACGGCCCAGTGTATGTTTTTAAAAATATAAATAGTTTCCTGCTATTCCTTTACACAGATGAGAGTGCATGTTTTATAAATGTTACCTTCATTATACCTGCCCCATTTGCGTAAATAAATGCAGATATCCTTATTGAGTCATAAAAGACGAAGGAAAAAAAATTACGACATTAAAAATCTTTTTAAGCCAAGTTTTGGCATGTCCTCTTAGACCGATTCTGTAAAGTAAAGGTTGATTAAGAGAGTAGAAAAATATAATAGAATAACATGGCGTTCACAACTACCAGGGGGCAAGAAACAAGCGATGTTCCTGAATTTAATATCAATAAAGGTAACTACAATCAAGCTATCAATGCTGCCTCGCTGCAATGAGAAAGTAGTCTGAAGAGGATTTTGCAATAAAAGAGAAGGTAAAAAATATCCCCGGCAAGTGAAATAAATAACAACCTCTGCGAACTAGACATTTTCTTTCTTGATATAAAAGCTTAGATTATAATCAGGGAGATTTATTACTTATATAGCGAAGTTATTAATATAAAAACGAAGACATGAATATCTTGGGAGCAATTCAAGGCTTTTATGAAATAACGCATAGCGCAGAAAATCCTTTAATCAATTAACTTAACATGTGGATGAACAAAAAAAAAAATCCCTTTCAAGAAAACACTATTGCATAACTTGAACTCGTCAAGGGCCTACCGGGGCTATGAGAGGAATTGCAAGAGTTCAGATATACCTCGTTATTTAATAAAATGTTTGTTATTTAATACTATGGTCCACGCTTAAACATAAAGGATATATAAAGGATTAATAATCTTACATTTTAAGTTTTATAAGTTTAAAAATGATTCATTAAAAGGTAAAATTATTTAATTTGCAAAGATGTTTCACGCGAAGTTTCACAGTTGCCAGATTTTTATAAATAATTATAAATATAAATATGACCTTCATCAAAAAGAATAAAATGGTTTAAGCGTATAATCCGAACGGGTAGTAAGACGCGGTGCTAAATAATAATAATAACAATAATAATAAAATGGTTTCTTGTGATTATGATACTTTAGAACTGCTATTCTCATAAGAAACACAGCAGTGTAAAGATATTTCCCCTTAAATAATCTGCATCCTTATCAGTGGAGACTTGCAGTAGTTATATCACAACAATACGTACTTATTTCATATTGCCTAAAAATTTTGAAATAAATTTATAATAGTGTGTATTTAGTAAAATACTATTAAATTCTTTTTTCTTAGATGCACAATTACTTTGTGTTATTAACCGGCCTCGTGGTATAGTGGTCAGAGCTCCTGGCTGATGACAAAGAAGGCCCGTGATCGATTCTTGGTTTGTACCGGGGGCTTTTTTCCTATAAAGTTGAATAATTCCCATGGTTACCGGGGTTTGACTTCACACCATCAGATCTTCATTGTACTCACACCCTCAATTCAAATAATCGAGGTATGGAAAAAAACATCAACGGAAAGTATGTTCGAATAGTAGCCTACTTTCAGGCTTCTCCAGGGCAACGGTACATTTGTACTTGCTAATCTTTCGGCAAACTGAGCTAATGATTGATGCAGCCCAGAAAAGTTATTATTATTTAAAAAGTGATTTTCGCACATTCCTATTTTAACATTATACATTATGTTTGCAACCAAAAAATATTAATATCTGACTTTTAGTTTTATATCTAATTTAACATATAAATGTTTTGTATTTTATTTATTGGTGTCTGTAAAGTTTGTTATTTATTAATATTATTAGACGTTTAGCTAAGTTCATGGAATATAGACTAAATGTTCAGCTCACCTAGTTTGGTTTACCGGTGACGGGAGGTCAGGGTTCTATTCATGGTGAGACAAACTGAAGGTGTTTTTTTTTTAAATAATTTCCAGCTCTCCCTACATGCAATTGAAGGTATATTTCCTACCCCATTTGCTGACAAAAAAAGGATGCATAATGGACCAAGAAAGTTAGGTCAAGGATTGCCGTGGCCAAGGAAGCTTTCAACAAGAAGAGGTTTTTGCTGACCAGCAACGTGAGTCTGGAACTGAGGAAGAAACTGATTAAATAATATATTTGGAGCATCATGGTGTATGGCGAAGAAACTCTTGACTCTTAGGAAGATGGAAAAGAAAAAACAGTACTTGGAAAAACTTTGAAATGTGGTGCTGGAGAAGACTTGTCAGGTGGACAGAGAGAGGGACAAATGAAAAAGTCCTAAAAATAGTGGATGCTAAGAGAAGCATTTTGGATCCTTCGGTACATATCAAACTGGATCGGACACACCCTTAGACGGAACTGTCTTCTGCAGGACGTCATAGAAGAAAAGGTTAAAGGAAAGAAGAGCTTAGGAAGGAGGCGAAAGAGGACAGGGTGCATTGGCGATCCAAGTTAACTGACAAAATGAATGGACCTATCGTATGTCAGAACAAATAATAATAACAATAAGGTAGTTATTGAAGTTTGTATAAATCCTGAACAGATGGTGAGATGTGGGGTAAAGTAAACAAATAAAACCTACAGATATGCTTATTTTATATATTTTAGACATTTCGATGTATTAATTAGTATTCCCAATATCGTGATCAATACCGCCAACTACTAACCATTAATTAGTTTAAATTTACTGAGCGTTGGATGTTTCAAAACTTAAAACCATAACTTAAATTGCAGTCAACTAATTTGGACACCTTAAGCGGCGTATCGACCCCGCATGGCTGCCACGCGAGGCACTGTTCGTTGCTTTGCCGCACAAAGCCGATACCATAGTTCCACGCGCGGCGGAACGAACGGAACAAAGAACGAACACAACTAACGTGGCGTGTGTAGAGCCAAATCGGAGTGGTCCAGCGTCCCGCTCCAAGGAGATTGCAGTGTGCTGTATATGCTCGTTCATTTGAAGACCGTAGTGTGGCGTTCCGGTGGTTCGTGAGCGGCAAAGTGGATAATAAAACTTGATGCAGGTTTTCACGAACACGGATCTCCACATACATGTGCGAACAGCTTCACGCGGTAGCCTCACGCAGCCAATACGCACCCTTAGCTCAGTCGGTAGCATGCCTACTTAAGGTGATTATTATTATTATTATTATTTAGCACCGCGTCTTACTACCCGTTCGGGTTATACGCTTTAAGTACTAGTTACGCTAATGGATTGGGAATTGGGAAGGTTGAATTAGAGGAAGTGAACCCACATTTGCGTGGAGGTAGAGTGGAAAACCATTTAGGGAAAACCACCCCAGTTCACCCGACCGAGATTCGAACCTCTATCTCCCCGTCCTCAGCGGTCGAGCTCAACACGACTAGCGCGTTAACCAACTACGCCACCGAGGTGGGTCTTAAGGTGATAAAGCTTGGTTCAAACGTTCATCGGAAATACAGAGAAGAATTTGCTTGAGTGGCGCAGCGATTCACACGCTGTATGTTGACCCATGATGCATTGCAGCTCAAACTTAAAACAGACGATTATCAACCCATCCTATTTTCTAGTGGATATATATTTTTTAGATCTTGTCGTGATGGATGTTTTCAAATTATAAAGTTGTATCATGGCACAATCCAATACATTGATACACGCGCTTTCCATTAACGGGCTATTTAAAATCTCCTCACAAAAGCCAACCAAGCTGTTTGCCGGCTTTTAGCTCTACAGCGCACAGATTTAAGATGCTTATTTTTTTTATATTTGATTGGTTCTTTCGTGTAGAAGAGCTCAGGAAGAAGTATAAATTAGCCGATGAGGCGGAAATCCCGTGATTAGTTTAGAACTCGTCCTGTGACCCCGTTTTTGTTCTCCACTTGTTTTTCAACGAGCGTCTGAATCCACAATAAGGACCCCGGCTTTGTTTCGTGAGACTTGAAATTTTATGAAATAGGTTCAAGAATTCAAAGAAAGTTTAAAAATAAACATTCATTTTTAATCTCTAGCCCATAAGAATTCAAGATTCGAAAATTTAAAAGTCCCATCTCAAGTTAAAATTATTGAGAAATTTGACACTTTGTATTCGTGGCTACAATTTTTTTTATCATCATTATATATAATTCATAACTCTCATGTTTGTGATAAAAACATAAATTATTATTATTATTATCTTACTATCCGTTCGGGTTATACGCACTTACGCTAATGTGTAATGGTAGGGTGATTGTGAGATGAAATGGAGGACCTACAGTTTAACGTGGGATCCGAACCACGGTGGAGGCCTGGCATNGACCTACAGTTTAACGTGGAATCCGAACCACGGTGGAGGCCTGGCATTCCACACATTCACAAGATTTCTTGTCAGAGGTGAAAAACATAAACAAACACACATTATGACAAACAAACGTCCTTTATGCAGATATCTATTTTTGGAGGGGTATGAAACCTCTGTCCTTCATAAGTTAGGTATAGATGTATATGAATATAATATATATATATTGTATATATACATATACAATATATAGACCCTATTTATATAGACTGGGGGTTAGCAACCTTATTTAGGCCCCGATTGACTTATAAAATTATCAAAGGTCCCGCGATCAGTCATCGTTTCTACACTCTAATTTTACTATTTTGGGATATTTGTCTTAAAATGTCTTCTTAAATTCAATATTTCCTCAAATACTCACGTCCCTACCTTTATATAACAAATTTAGAGTAAATAAAATGTATATTTTTGTATTAACATATTTAACATTCTTATATTCATTTTATTTGAGGTATTTAACGTACACTTTCTGAACCAAGAGATTATATAAGCGCACGAGAATTTCTATGAACGAGAGCAAGGACCTACCGATTTTGTCGGGAAAGGTATTTTCACATACCACCTAGGGTTCTTTTACATGTCACAGCCAACATGGGACCGACGTGAGGGCTTTACCTCACCTCCGAAGGAAGTCATGCTACGGAATTTTCTCGCTCAAGAAAAACCCGTCAACCCAAGCTGGGTTTGAAACTATGAACATCAGGTCCTGAGGCAAGCACTTTACCACAAGACCACTGAGGTCAACTAAATTCCTTATAAAATTATCGATTATAACCGATCAAGGCTATTATGCTCCTACTCAAATGTAATTTAAAAGTACTTAATATACTTACGAGTTTAAAAAAACTCAAAGATAAGCTTTTAATAACGATGTAATTTTCTTATATGATTGACTTAAATTTACCGTGAGATCAACCGGTTGATTGCGATCCGATCCCTGATACAGTTACTATATATATATATATATATATATATAGAGAGAGAGAGAGAGAGAGATCAAAAGACTTTAATTCTTCGTATAGTTGAGAAACTTAACGTATTTGTTAAGCTCCTTTTAGAATTATATGGTCACAGATGGCTGTTACTGTAGAATTGCCTCGTAGCAAATTATTTCTCCTGTTTAGTTATTTCGATTACTAGGTTGTTGACACTTCCCTTGATTTAATCGTCCCTGTACGTACTTTAGTTAAAGATGAAAGCCAACCAGGGCGAACAGAAGTTGAAACAGACTGACTGTAGGAACGTTAAGTAAACAATACAATTGATTACCAGACGTCATGCTGAGCTAACAACCAGACTCAAAAGGTATTTCATCACAGTAGAGAACCGGCTCCGTGGTGTAAAGGTAAGTGCATGTGGTTTCGAGCCTAGGGGTCCCGGGTAGATTCCCTGCTGGTATCTTGGGTATTTTTCCCGAAAAGGGAATTACCCCAAAGGTCACCAGGGTTTGGTTAGCTAGGCTTAAGTTAGGTTTAAGAGTTTTTACTGGTTTCACACCCTAATGCTCACTATCACCTTAATTGCATCTCTTCGGGATAAGGAAAGAGGCTCCACAGAAAGAATATACAATTAGTACATTCGGGCGTCCCCTGGACAACGGTTCATTAGTACTGGATAATCTTTCCACTACTGGGATATGAATGATGTAACCCAAACTCGCAATATTGGGCTAGTATAATCTCAGTAGAGTTTTTTTTTTTTAGTGTATGGCATATTTGACCGTGTGAAATACAGTAACTAGTTCGGTCGCCATGTATGTAGACTTTTAGCGATTCTGGTGGCATAGAACTAGGGATGTGAAAAAAGTACCGAGACTTAACTCGTAGTTTTAAAAAATAACACATCCCAAAAGTAAATAATCTAAGTTTTCTAAGAAGTTGGAACCTTCCTCGTTGGAGTTGTTAGCTAACGCGCTAGTTTCATGTTGAGCTAGACTGCCGAGGATGGGGAGATCAAGGTTCAAATCTAGGTTGGGTGAACTGAGGGTGGTTTTCCCTAAATGGTTTTCCACTTTCCCTCCACGCAAATGCGGGTTAACTTCCTCTAAATGTAACCTTCCCCATTTCTAACTCATTAACTTAATTAGTACTTAAGCGTATAAGCCGAAAGTGTAGTAAGACACGTTACTTAAAAAAAAGTTTGATAGCGAGAAAGAATCTTGTAAAAATTGTTTTAATCTAGTAAAAACCATTATAATTTTCAGTGTTTTAAATAAAAATGAAAATACTATGATGCAAAATATGAGAGTTTTTTGTAACACCACATCTTACTACCAGTTCAGGTTATACGCCTATGTAATAATTACACTAATGGTTTAGGTATTAGGGAGGCTTAGCTTAGATGAAATGCACCCGCACCTGCGTGGTGTGGTTGGAGAGTGGAAAATCATTTAGGGAAAATCACCCTAAGGACACCCGACCAGGATAGAACCCCGATCTCCCCGTATTTGGCAGTCTAGTCCAACATGAAACTAGCGCGTTAGACCACGTGGACACCGAAGCGGGTAAAGGATTATTAATACTTGATTAAAAAACATTCTTACAGATTAAAATGTCGATACCGATACTAACTGTTATCGATACTTTTCTTTCGATACTAGCACTGTATCGATATTTCTCTTCTGATACTTTTAATGAGTACAGTATCGATACTTTTCTATCAATACCACATACTTACACAGAACTATACCCAGGGTACACCATAGGAGGTTGTCTACACGTCGTACCCGCAATGAGATTATGTGATGATAGTGAATATGGAGGTATGGAGCAAGTGTAAATCTTAGACCAAGGTTAAGCCTAATTAACCAAACCATCTTGTGAATGTGGGGAATGCCAGGCCTCCACCGTGGTTCGGATTCCACGTTAAACTGTAGGTCCTTCATTTCATCTCAACAATAGCCCTACCATTACACATTAGCGTAAGTGCGTATAACCCGAATGGGTAGTAAGAGGCGGTGATAATAATAATAATAATAATAATAACTAACCAAACCATTGTGATCAAAGGTACAGTTCCTCTTTCAGGAAAAATTCCAAAGGAATGGAACACGGGATCAAATTATTAGTAGCCAGGGGCGCTGACCACTAGACAAAGAGACCTATCGGTAGAGGATAAGACTATTCGACTGCAACGTTTACCTGCAAATACCCTGGTAAACACACTCCTTTGATGGTGTTAGTGAGAACGCATGGCGTGCGGGCGAACGCGCCAAAATTGTTAAGTTTTAAAGTGTTACAGATATTAGAAAACATACAGAAACATGTCCGATATAGACAGAATAATTTATGATGTGTTTCCAAAGTTTTTTTAGCGCCCCATATTACTACCTATTCAGGTTATACGAATACATACTAATTACCCTAATGGGTTAGGGATGAGGAATATTGAAATGAGAGAAAATTTACCCGTATTTGCATGGAGGGAGAGTAGAAAAACATTTTTGAAAACCTTACACCCAACTGGGATTTGAACCTTTATCTCCTTGTCATTGGCCGTAGTCTTTAGTATACAATTAGTGTGATGGCTTAGACCATGTGGTACCAAAGCGGGTGTTTAAAAATTTAATCCTGTTTATGATTATATCAATAATCTAAGAAAGGTATTAAGTTTACTTAAAGCGGGTAACATAACAGATTTGACCTAAGTTTGATATGGAAACTCAAATTGTCAAATCTATAAAAAAAAGGTATAAGATATAAGTATGCAAGGGTGTATCAAGTTAATCTTTCTAGAAGGGGAAGGTGTCTGCTCTAAAATCTTAGTACACCCTTAGCCTATCAAAGTTTTTATGCGTATTTATTGACCCTCCTGAAGGAGGTAGCCTACATCAAATTCCAAGGGGGTGAAGGATATGAAACCCCATGAGCCCAGGCTTTATACGCCCTTGCTAATTATCATGTAAAACAATGCCTAGATATCCAACTTTAACAAAAACTTTAAAAGCATTTTCGAAAACATTCTTAGTATAAAAATAAAAGTCATATATAAATTACCCACAAGTCAATTATTCTCTAAATAAAGTATACATAGCCTTTTATCATGTAAAACCTCCTATAATATAAATTTTAAACAAAATATAAGAGCAATTTTCAAGAAACCTCTATTTCTAAAAAAACTAGTCGTTAGTAAGCTACCCCTTAGCAAATTTCCTCCCCAAAAATAGGTATACAGTGTTTGCTATCTGTCATGTCATATACACTACAGATAATCATTTTAAATGAAATTATTAAAGCCATTTTCAAAAAATTTCAAATTTTTCAAATATAGTAATAAATAAACAATCCTTGTAAGGTCTAAAATTAAAACTAAAAAAATGCCCAAGGTAATAGCATATAATTCCTAAATATCAAGTTTAAACAAAATCCATCAACCGTGTTGGTTATGGCTCAAGGTACACACAAACAAACCTAGGGACACACAGAATCTCCAGAATTATACGAGTCAATGTTCGTCTTAATCTCGAGCTAGAATTTTTTCACAATTACAATATTTTCTCTTCATATGCGAAAGTAAAAAGATTTATGTTAAAAAAGAATAAAAAGTTTTTTAAGCAAAATTATATTGTAGTAATAGGATTGTCTTTAAAAAAATAGGTATTCACCTAGTCGAAGGAATAATACTAACTAATACTAGCAGCAATTAAATTATTGATACCTACGGCAGTGAGCACATTTTCAAGATCATTAGGTCTGGTTTGTCGGTAATGGAGACATCGGCATCTTAATTTTGGCTGAGTGTACTGAAGACAGTTTTTCTACAAGTTTTTCCACTCTCCCCCACGCAAATGTGGGTACATTTACTCTACACACTAACTCTATCATTCTTATAATAGCGTAATTAGTAGCCTGCTTATCGCGCAAAAAATTAAAAAATACATCATCTGGTGTCTCGGAATAGTTTCTGCTGGTGTTTTTTTTTACTAATCAGGTGTCAAACGTATTTCTACATTTGTTTTAAGATTTGTTAAGTTTTATATAACTATAACTATTATTATATTAGTAAAAGACTGATTTCCTTCTCCTAACACAACCTTGTACTAACTAGCAACGCTTTTAACATTTCGTGTATGATTACAAACTTTTCATAATTACAAAATAATGTTTTTAGTAAGTAGATGTGTTGATATAATGGGTGGTGGAAGGGTAGTAAACCTACCTACATAGTCTACAAACTCCATATATGATAGTTATTTTTTAAACTTCTCTTTCCTCTGGTTGATTGCTCTTATAGGCGACAGAAAAAATGTTTGCTTCTTTTTCTTGCGACCGCACTTACTCGGCTCATCCCAAGAAACATATTTTGCTTTCCAATACAATATTAAATGTTGGGAAATAAAGGCACCTAAATGTTGACAGAACTAATTTTACAATAAATATTGAATATTGGCAAATAAAGGCATTTGAAATATTGAATGTTGGGAGATAAAGGCATTTGAAATGTTGACAGAGCTAATTTTACAATCAAAAGTTTTATATTCTGCATCTTGAAGGGGAGTATTAAAATATTAGCTAGTATTTGATTGATGACATATAATTAAAATTGTAATAAAAGTAAAAAACTACAACAATAAGTATTTATATGTAAATATAGACCACACTTAAAGGGGGGGGGGGTTCCAGACCACCTCCCCCTCTATACGCCCTTATATTTGTATAATGCTAAAACTTGGCCCGTTCTAGAACATAATCTAGTAAGAGATAGAAAAAGATGAACTAATCATCGGATTGTCAAAAATGTACATATTGATGAAGTTTCTAAGCGCGATGGTGACCGGATTTGACCTGTAGGGACTACAAAGGGTAATGCGTACAGAGTTTAGTTTAATCTACAAAAAAAAAAGTTTAATCTAATTAATTTCTTGGACAAGTTCTTGGCTCTTTTCATCTATAAGAAAGAATCAGGATTCATGAAAATTTGAATATAAGATCTACTTAATTATTTTTGTTGACTGCTTGAGTCAACTGGTTTTGTTTTTATTCCACCTGTGGCCGACCAGGAAAATTGTAAAATACAATGTATTTCTTATAGGTTGTATATCTATTTGAATGTTGTACAATACAACAACTATAACGTTCTTAAGTTGATTCAATGTATATCAATTAATATAATAAAACAAAGTTTAAACATGTATGGAACAACAATAAACAACACCTTTGTGTTTCAGCATTGTCCTTCACTTTTATACTACATGTTTATACTGCTGCCAGCGCTATATGCATCAACGCAAGGTGACTATAGCTATAAATAAAATCCATGGTGTTTGACCTTGAAAAATAAATGAAGTATTTATAAGCTTTTTCATTCTTTCTTCCTCTCACCCAACCTAGGTAGGCGTGTATTAGGAAACAAGGTAACTTGCGTGTGTTTGCCAGTTTTAAATGCATGGTTTGAAAGCAGCTAATTTTTTTTATCGGCGTGTTTTACTACAACTGATTTCATTGCTTGGGGAACTGCATGCTTACTAATGAGCAACCGCGTTGTCATTCTTTTGTTTTCCGTAATAATTAATCCTTCAAATGTATATCAAATTTGGCAATGCTGGGATGTCGTTGTTGCCAGTAGTTGGGGCTTCTTCCTCCAGCACAGTCGTAAAGTTACAGTAGTCTGAGTCTCGTGTTCTTAATAAATAGCTCAAAAACATTCACTAAATAAACACATATTTTATTAGTACTCTCTGTAGATTTTTTTTATTGATCACGTTAAGATTTTGTGTATGTGTTGGTTGTAAGTTTTGTTTTTTTGCCGTAAGGTTGTGGAATTATAAGTCTATGTGTATATTAATATATTTATTTGAATAATAGTGTATTGTTAACAGTGAAAATATAGCAAAAATTATGGAGTCTCCGGCTTGTTACAAGCAATTACATTCCAAGAGTAAAATATTAAATAGTAAAGAAAGGGCAATGGTGTTAAGAGTCTACACCTATTTTCGTTAAGACGGAACTTGTTCAGTAACTCAAGCGGCAATGCATATGGTTTGTATATTAGCTATGAGGAAAAAAGCTTTATACATAAAATAGTTTAAGCATAATTACGTGGTGAATAGAGAAACGTTAATATACTTCAATCTTGAAAAAAATACGATTGTGGAAATAGTTAATGTTGCTAGAAAAGGCTGTACACCGAGAGTAAATGTGTTTGCCTGTCAATTGAACCCCCCAAACTCCCCATGCCGCATTGTTTATAGTGAGGGATTTCCAAGAAAACCCTCCCTCCTCACTTCCTAACAAAGGAAAGCTTGAAGGTTTGGCAACCGGTAATAGAGAGAGAGAGCGAAGATAAATCTTTTCTCCATAAGACCTGCAGTTCCCTTAGCTATGAAATTAGGTGTACCTGTTCATGTTATATGCACATTATGATAAGTATTACTTGTAAGGTAGGGATGAGGAAGGAAGTATTTGAGACGTGGAAAGAGAGTGGGAAAAAATCTAGGGAAAACCACCCTAAATAAATCAAACCGGGATTCAAACCCCAATATTCCCATTATCAGCAGGCCAGTCTAAAAGGAGAGTGATGTCTTAGACCTTTAGGCCATTAAAGCAAATAGCTCTAAAATGTGATTGTTTTTTTGTAATCGATACGGCCTAAAGTGAGGTGAGTGTTTGTTTAATATTGTTGTGTTCTGGATTGTGAATGACAAAACGAATATTGCAAGGTGTTGTGATTATCAAGTAAACAAATAGAACATATGCGCTGACAACATAAACAGAGTGTCAGCATTTCTCACTGTAAACCAGGCCAGAAGGTAGAATAAAAGTAGTGTATCTCAGCTAACAGGGCTGACTAATCACCACGAAACCTTAGATGGGTCACGTTGCCCGTTTTGGGGGCATCGTGGGCTAGGACGCCAGTTCACCGAGCACGAGTGCTAAGGGGCTACCGTCATCGTACCCAAGATACTGGGGTTCAAAACCGTGTCGGACCACCCAGAGTTCAGTCAGGTCATTGCTTAAGCATTCCTTGCTATACTTAGTTTTGTTACAAACCTCTAAGTAATTCCATTAAGTTCTTTCATATCATTTAGTATTTCTTATCAACATCTCATTATTTTATAAATGAGCAAGGTAATACAATAAAACCATAAAAACCCAAGCCAATTACGAACCCACACGATCAGAATCCAGTCACTTCCCCCATCCTCGGCTGCAACCCATCTTGACAATTTAGGACCACACGGAAGAGGATGTGAAATTTGGTGTCATTTTCTTTGTTTTAAAAATACCTTTAAAGACTTATTAACGCTCGTTTGATATATTCTCATTTATCTAAATTAACGGGGTAGGTATGAAGAAGGTATAATTTATATTAAATGTACCTGAATTTGCGTGAGGGTAGAATAAAAAGCAATTTTGTAGATACCATCATAAGTACATCCCGTTGACCCTGAAAAGTAGCAGGTTGATTTAGACGGATCGCAATAATACCCTATATTACAAATTAAGCCACAGTGCGACCCTGTAAGTTAAGATACCTTTAAGGGTCAACGAAGGGTATACATTACCAGGATATTATCTATCACCACCTTCATTTCAGTCTATTGCGAGAGTGACGCCTTTAACCAAGTAACCATTGATGAGTTGGGAGGCAGAAAATTATTTTACCAAGAAATAGTACTTATTAAATTTGAAATATTGGTGGTTAATTTAACGCTTTTAATATAAATTAGCCACGAATTGTTTAATTTTTCGAAATTATTTTTACAACCCTGCCAAATGAAGGACATTTAGCAAAATTTTACAATTATTTTACCCGCTTTGAAGGTAAAACCAATAAATATTCCATAAATACACTCTTTAAAATGGTTAGAAAATGTTTTTCAAGGCTCTCCTAAATTCAGTGATAGCAACAATAGCAACTGGAAAAATATCCCCTCTCTACCCTGAGCGTCCTAGTACGTGTTTTCTAGTGATTCACATATATAAATATTTTTTAAATGGGATAGCAATGAATAAGGTAGAATTTAAGATAAAATGTATCTTCATTTGCACGTAAGGAAAGTGGGAAACCATTTTAAAATAAACACCCCCAGTACATCCAAATGGGATACGAACCTTGATTTCTTCGTCGTCTACAATACAGTCCAATATAAGAGTGACGCGTTAGACAATGCAACCACACGCATGAGCCATGACGTTTATAAACGGCCGACTTATCTGTTGTACTTGCATATAACTCTTGTGTCTATAATAACTGGTCTAAATAAATAACAAACTTAAAAAAGTTCTAAAATTCTCAATAAATGCAGCTCCTCTTAACTCCTAATGCCCCGATGCAAATCTAACAACTTTAAGCCAAGTTGTATTAATGTAAATTTACTCAATCTAGTTATTATTATTATTCAAATTATATTAGCAATCACAAATAAATGCACATATCAAACAAATTGATCTCATCAATTACCTTAATTGTTATAATAACTTTATTATATTGTAATGAGGACTGCTAGCTCTTGGTGTCAATGAAAGACAGACAACTCAAGGTTATGAAACGAACGTCAATAAAAGTTGCATTGCATTTATTATAAGATCCAAAAAGTGATTTAATATTTTTCAAGTTTGCGAGTTATAAGCGGTCAAACTTGTTATTTTATTATTTTTGCGTACCAAAGATAATGTATGGGGATGAAATTGAATATAACTAGACACAATGAGGTGTACACAATGAAATATTAATAATATGTTCAATAAACATATTTTTTAATGTGTAAGAAATTTAAATACAGATAAAACTAATCAAATTTTGATTTAAAAAAAGTATTTTTATTTTTATAGCCAAACAAAATGATTTTATCTCATTTTGTAGTATAAAATGTCATTATTTAAAATAGTTTTGATTTTAAGCCTATCTCTATTTATTACTTATTTAGTAAAGTGTCCTGCAATAACCCCTACTTGTCATAAGAGGCGACTTAAAGGGGAGACTTCTGTGCAGGACAGACCTATCCTAAATCCTTCCTTTCACCTCCTTTTTTCTTCCTTCCTTCTTCTCCCTTAGCTTTCTATTCTTCCTTCTTCTCCCTTCTTTTACTTTCCTTCCTTCCTTCTTCCCTTTCTCCAGCCGTTCAGTCCTGCGCGGAAGCATTTAGCTTCTCCATTGACGACCTTGGCAGCTAACCCGGCTCTCCTTGGACAATTATTGGATACCACTGCACTCGAGCTCCGTCATGAAAGTGTGCCGGTTGTAATAGCTAAGTGGAAGGACTTTAGGGATGACAATAACCAGGTACCTTGCTTTGAGAAAAGATCGGTTGCGTTCATGAGGGCCCGAGACGTAAAATGGGCACTTTCCTGCACCCACTTGCTGCGATGATCTCTCTCCTGACACTGCCCCATGCGAAGGTTGTCATGTCTAGCGTCGTGTGGGG
>CABFOV010000855.1:44674-64041 GCA_902141375.1 Timema poppense
CCCCCCCCCGCCCCCAAGCACTCCTCGGGAACCCTCCGAACCCTCCTCGGGGAACAGCCCTGAGCCCTATTCGGGGCCCTGAATTACGTGCGGCTGTTGTGGAGCCACTCAATTCCACCTCTGGGACTCCGGAGGTTTTTATGAGTGGTGGTAAAGGTGAGGCCGCAAAGGCGAGTACCACTGGTGCCTTGAGAAAGGACCAGCGAGGGACCGTAGAGAAAATCAATATAAAGAAAGCGTCGAAGGCCTTAACAAAGCCTTCGAGCAAGGATACACTGACCCAGTTTCTCCAGGATAAATCAAAGCCTCTCCTGAAGTGAGAGTTCCAGGAGAGACTGGGAAAAGCAATGAGACCTAAAAAGGTCCTCAATCAATTTTTATATTTAAGAGTTAGTGTTATGGATTACGAGGATAATTAAATTTTATATTAATACATAATGTCGCTACTACAATGGAATTGTAGGGGTTTCTATGTCCATGTAGAGAAAATTAAACTACTAATTTCTTTCCTGCATCCTACCATCTTGTGTTTGCAGGAGACCCACATCCGCCCAACTAACAACCAGATGTTTCGTGGGTACGATGTGTATCGTACCGACAAGCCATTCTTTGATCGGGCTAGCGGAGGTGTGGCTATACTCGCATGAAGCAATATATACCATAAACATATTAATATCGTGTGCAAAAATTCTGTTAATGATATACCTGCCCTCATGTCTAACGGTTCGCTCGTCTCCTCCCCTGTGGAAGTTGTCATGTATTGGGCTTGATGTTCACCACAATCTCTAGCAATGCGAGGTACTCTAACGAGTTCGCAGTGTATAAGCGGTGCATCGAGCGCTATATTATTGACTTTGATCAAAGCCGGGGAGAGAAGTATAATTACCCCTTTACTATGAATGAATTGACCTATGCCCTGTACCAGGCGGGAATCACGGCTTCCGGTCCTGATGACATTGGCTATGAGATGTTGCGCCAGCTGCCCCCTGCCAGACAGACATTTATTCTGGACCTCTACAATAGTGTTTAGGAATTTCATCATTTCCCATCACTATGGAGGCAAGCAACCATAATACCAATTCATAAAAGTGGCAAGGATAAATTAGAGCCAACTAGTTATAGAGCAATAGCCTTAACTAGTTGTGTATGCAAAGTATTGGAAACAATTATCAATAAAAGATTTATATGGTATTTAGAATCCCGCAATCTACTATCTGATATGCAGTGTGGTTTCCACCGTAACCGATCCACGGTGGATCACCTTGTGCACCTTGAAACAGCAGTTCATGACGCCTTCCTTCATAAACAGCACCACTTAGCTTTTTTACTTGATTTGGAGAAGGCCTACGACACTACCTGGTGGTACGGCATTTTAAAGACCCTTTTTATTTGGGGCTTCCGAGGGACACTCTCTGTTTTTATAGATAATTTTATGTCAGATAGACAGTTCTGGGTAAGGATCAATAATACCTTATCCAATGATTTTATTCAAGAAATCGGGGTGCTTTAGGGCAGTATTTTAAGCTGTATGTTGTTCACCATAGCAATGAAGGGTATTGTGGACAACATGCGCCTACCTGTCCGTTCATGCCTTTTTGTGGATGACTACGCAATTTATTGCAATTAACCGAGTCTCTACAGGGCTGAACGGCAGATACAACTCTATGTCAACAATCTTTGGTCGTGGGCATCAGGTAATGACTTTCGATTTTCTTCAGTCAAGACGACGGTTGTCCACTTAGATAGATTACGCGAAATACAGCCAGCCCCCAGTATTTTGATGAACTGCATTGTTTTACCAGTCTCAGAGACCGTAAGGTTTCTGAGACTTTTATTTGATTTTAAATTAACTTAGATCCCCCACATCAAAGACCTAAAAACGAGGTGTATAAAAGCACTCAACCTGCTCAAACTGGTTAGCGGTTGGTCCTGGGTGCTGATAGGGGAACCTTGATGCGCCTGTATAGGGCCTTGGTAAGATCTAAACTAGATTACGGCAGTTTTGTTTATAGATCAGCAAGACCTTCGGCTTTAAAGATGCTGGATATTGTCCACCATGCTGGAATACGACTGGCT
Source organism: Timema poppense (assembly GCA_902141375.1). Lineage (NCBI taxonomy): Eukaryota > Metazoa > Arthropoda > Insecta > Phasmatodea > Timematidae > Timema > Timema poppense. The sequence goes on from CABFOV010000855.1 coordinate 46,751, forward strand.
ACTGGTGCTTTTCGTACCAGTCCAATCGTCAGCATCTGTGCGTACGTTGTTGAGCCCCTCTTCCTTGTCGGCGGTCCTATCTTCTGGCACCTTACGTGTCAAAACTACATTGCATGCCAGAGCATGTTGCCTACCGTCCTGTGTCTCATCCCTCTAATCGTGTCTTGTATGAAACCAAATGTCGTAACACAAGGCCGGTTGGGATCAGGAAGCTATCGGTTTTTGACACGTGTGGGTAGAACTGCCAAAGGCAATCCCCACATCCCCAGGTCGAGTTTCTCCATGGAAGATATGCCTACCCCAATGTCATTTTGATCTCACCAAGTTCCCTAACGCGACCACCCCATACTTTTTATATGAGAGGACCTTTAATGAGCTCCTCGCAACCCGCTTTCCGGGTTTTAAACGCATTTACACGGATGTATCAAAATGAGGGTCTTCCGTGGGATCAGCCTTTGTTGTGGAAGGATCAATTTTAAATATGGTGTACCTGGTGAATCTAGTGTTTTTGCGGAGGAGTTATACGCTATTTTTAAATCTTTATGTTCGGTTTATCGTAAGTCTCACCGTTCTGTTCCCATCTGCACGGATTTCATGAGTGCTGTTGTCATTGTCCACTCTCTACTCCTGGAATCCCCTCGTGCAGATGATACATGAGACATTTTTTAATTTTGAATCATCAAGCACCTGGATCGCCTTTTGCTGGATTCCTGGTCACGCTGGTCTTTCAGGAAATGAACTGGTGGACCAGTCGGCCAAGAAGGCAGCATGCCTGCCTTCGGAAGCGAGTCTGGGTGTCATGTTTTTAGATATAAAGGGCTATATTTAGCATGGGGTCTTACGCACCTGGCACGAACAGTGGGTTTCTACCCCTGCTCAGAACAAGCTGCGGTCCATCAGGGATGGTGTGTTAGAGTGGCCCTCTACTTTACGAAAGTCTAGAAGATAGGAGGTCATCGTGACGCGACTCCACGTCAAGCATACATTTCTAACCCACGTATTTTTTATTAAGAGGGGGATCCACCTCCAGTGTGTGAATTTAGCGATGCTCCCCTTATTGTGTACCACATTTTGGTGGAGTGTCGAGGGTATGCCCCTATTCGCCTGGCTCTTAATTTTAAAGGCGACCTTCGTTTTTGATTACACGACAGTGCAGAAGGAGTTATTTGTTTACTCTGTTTTATACAGCAGGCGAATCTTTTAACTGCCATTTGAGTCACTTTCGTAAAGTGACTCATCTGGATTTTATCTCATATCGAGATCTTTTTAATATTTTAGTATACTTTAATATATTTGTATTGTCGTTTTAACAGTTTTAATACACTTTAAAATGTTTGTTTTGTCTTTTTAACGTATTATTATTTTAACATGTTTTGTCACACAGTCTCACAGTGCCAATGGACCTATAAACTCTAATAATAATAATAATAATAATAATAATAATAATAATAATAATTTAGTAAAGTCACCGAACTGATCATTTCAAATATGTATATGAATTGTCTATTTCAATAAATATCTTGTTTTGACCTTAATTATTGTAGATTCATCACAAGCACAGGTCAAGATAGGGTCGGATTACCTTGATAAATGACACTCCCTTGCCTGGTCGGTGCTGCCATAGAGGGCTCAGTAAGAATGCCCTTTCCAAGCCTCTTCTTTTCCGTTTCTATCGTCATTGGAACTTGAAAAATAATCTATTAGCCTTGTGCTTCCAAGTGTGAAAGAGACGCTTCTGTTGGTACATTTCAACATTCCTTATATTTGTCCATCATAGTGATTATCTAAATATAGTAAATGCTATCATTAAATTATGAATACATAATTTCTTAACTTATCTGACAGGATGTACACATTAAATATTTAAAACATAGCCATTAACTTTTTATTTGATGTATTATTTTTGCATTGCCAAATTTGAACTGCATACTAGAAACAAAATTATTTTTAAAGAGAGGATAAATCACTATTATGCATAAGATTTCTAACCTCTTTACAAGTAAATAAGGTGACGTGATGGTCTAGAGGTAAGGTGTCAGAGACTTCTGTGCTTAGGTCCAGGGTTCGATCCTCGCTCCTGTCACAGATTTATCTGATTACTAAACCCTTCGTTCACCTCTGACAAGACGTGTATTAACCACAACTTGTGAATGTGTGGAATGCGAGGCCTTTATTGTGGTTCGTATCCCACGTTAAACTGTAGGTCCTTCATTTCATCCCATTGCACATTAGCGTAAGTACGTATAACCCGAACGGTTTGTAAGAAGCGGTGCTTATAATAATAATACAGGAAAATGTTTAAGAAACAATCTCTATGAGAGAGGTAACAATCAAGCAGTTTAGAGACCATATGTGGCCAACAAAACGTTATGTGGCAACTCGTCAAACGAGGCTATTGAATTTGTCAAACTTATAATATTATAATCATTAATCTGTTTCAGAATATAGTTTGTACATACAATTATTTTAAAGCTAATTTACTTTATATTTGAGAGTATAGTCCTGTTGTCTATAAGTATATTTTTTGTATTTAACGTATCAATCAAGGACGTTTTCGTCTTGAACGCTGCCTAGTGCGTTTTTGAAATTGTTATAAGCGTTTCGGTCGGATGTTGTTGCTTAGTAAGAAGTGATTGGGCTTAGACATTACCAAATAGTAAAAGCATTACGAGTATTTTTGCTCAAAAATAAAATTGAGTTTTTTTGTACACGTTTACAAAAGTCAGTCCGGGAATACAGAATAAGTATGTAACTGTTTTAGTAATTAGTTAAAACCCGAAGAATATATTTATAAAGTTAAACTGGTTTCAGTTTTTCCCCTATATCATACAGTTTTATTTAAAATGGTAAATTCCTGTGTAGTTTTGAAACATAGTTTTTTTTTTTTACCAAAACCTAAATAAACAGTCCATCTAATAGTAACAATGTAATGAGATACCTGGTGTGTCTCTGTTTTTCTAAACTACACATCTGATCACATGTTTGGTATGTACACATAATTAATGAAGGGCTAATGATAGTATAATTTAGAGAAAAGTCCTAGCATTTGCGTTTACGTAGAGTGAGAAACCTTTTAGGACTAAATACCTAATTACATCCGGCTGGGATACTAACCCCGATCTCCCCGTCACCGGTAAAGTAGATTAGATGAAAATGATGACTCTACCATGTGATTGGTGCAGGAAAATTGATTGACAACAAACTGGTCAGCACATAAGGACAAAGTGATATATAGTCAACTGGTCGACACGGAATGATCAACTGGTTGACAACCGTCAAAATGGATTCGTGATCATTTCAATCCTTATCTTATCACTACCCGTTTGAACCATACCCACATATTTATGTAGACATAAGGAAGGTAAAATCTAGAGTAAATGTTGTCGCATATGCGTTGGGAGAGAATAAAAAGAATTTAGAGGAAAAAACCTCGGTACATACGATCCGGATTCAAACCCTGATCTCACTATCTATAGATATTTAGTTTAGTGCAATAGTGACGCATTAAATCATACGGCCACTGAAGTGGGTTAGTTTTAATTATATTTATTATAATTATTATTTATAGATTGTACATGTTCCTTCTTACTTACAATTTATTTGTCGAGCACATAGTTGGCAATTTATTAGACTAATGGTCGATTAGCCCACTTCAAAGGTAGTCTATAGCGATATTTATCTACCAATCGGTTCTCTAGTGTCGACCAGTTGTACATCTATCACATGTTTCTACCTGTGTCTATTACTTGACTCTCTCCCCACCCCCAACCTTGAAAATAGTTTTTTTTCTTCCATTTTGTCGACCAGTGGGCTGCCTATCACTTTACTCTCTTATGCATGAACATGTTGACCAGTTTGTACAAGTCGGGTCGGCCACTTGACCCACTGGGCCTACCAAATATATTTTACAGCTTGTCGACCAGTTTGTTTGGTGTCTCTCGTGACTACTGTTAAATAGTGTAATACAAATGAAAAGTAATACTTTTTCTTACCACAAATAAATTGTACTAAGGCTTTCACCTCTCGATTATTTCAATCGATTGCCTAGTTATTCAATTATATTTTCTGAAAACACATTTTGGAAATCTACTAGGTTTCAGTACAATAAACACAATGCAACGCACTTCATATGTGCATTATTTTAAAATATATTCTATGAATCTAAGCATCAAAATTTATAAACTTATATAATTCAATAGTGATTATTTGGTTGTACAAGAATTTGGAAGGAGAAATGGTGGTCTAGAGGTAAGGTTTCAGAGATCTGTGCTGGGGGTCCGGGGTTCAATCCTCGGTACCGGCATGGATTCATCTGATTAACCTCTGACAGGACGTGTACTAATCACAACTTGTGAATGTGTTGAATAACAGGCCTACACCATGGTTCGGATCCAACGTTACTGTAGGTCCTCCATTTCATTTCACAATCACCCTACCATAACACATTAGCGTAAGTATGGATAACAATAACGGGTAGTAAGTAGTAAGACGCGTTGCTAATAATAATAATAATAATAATAATAATAATAATAATAATAATAATAATAATAATAATAATAATAAATAATAATAATTTGGTGGTTGAGCATAAACATATTATGTAATAAAAAAAAGTGAAAAGAGAAACAGTATTGGCCTAGTGATTGTAAAAAAAAACACTTTCATTATAAAATAGTCCAGAGTAAAACCAAGCCAGATTCAAACTTAAGCTGGCCGAGTCATGAGTGGCGATTCAATTTCTGAAATACTAAATGTCAACATTGAAGGTCCTTCGTGGATTAAAAAAAATATTTGGTGCTATTTACAAACTAAATAGGATACAACCCCAACTTACTTCATTTGTCAATCCTCACGCCCATCAACTTCTATAACCTTCAGCCATACTAAAAATTCCCAGCCAAAATGTTAAAGCTTACTCATTATAAGAGAGACTTTTTGTCGAATGAATTTGACCTTCCTGTTTTATATGTCTCAACTTATTTATATTATGTACCGTAATGAGTTAAATTGCAACTAAACTAAGCCGAATATTACCGTGTCAGCCTGGCTCATCTTCAGGCATTCAGCGACTATTTCATAAGCCATTTCGATCTAATGCAGTTTTATTGTAAGATTAAAAAATAATTTAACAAAGACAAAATGCTTAATTTAATGTTTCCGTTAAAGAAAATAAACCTCCACCAAGCCACAATAAAGAAGACTGAAAGGGGAACAAAGTTAAAATCGATATAATTAAAGACGGGTTTTAATTAATGCACCTATAAAAATTAAGTTTAAAAATAACTTTAGTTCTAAAATTAAAACTAAATACAAATAGCCGGTTGAGCGAAATAGCTTAAGTCCACACAATTCAAAATAAATACAAACACAGTATACAGCCCAGCAAAATGCGGGGAAAAAAAGAAAATATGATACATATTTTTAACTATAGCTAAGATATATCATTAAAATATTTATCACTATGGAGAAAATTATGGAGTATAAAATTGAGTAAATAAAAACCACATGTTTCAAAGCAGTTCCAGAATGTTATACAACAACGTGGAAAGTTACTATCTTCACTGTAACCAGACATTGGGAAAGTTATTATTGGATTTACATAATCTCCAACGTTAACAGAAGCGAATTAAAATTTATATTCAGTGAACAAAAGCATCCAACAATACTGGGAACAGACATTAAGAAAAACAATAACTTTTCTTTGCCAAAGTAAACTCAGGCTCTTCAATATACGCTGCTATTTCATCTTCTATTTCATATTTGTTGAGATCGTGAAATAAGTATTTTTAAACATAAATTAACAAAAGTGGAGACAAAAGAATTTGGTTTAAGAGAGATTTTAATCTTTTTTGAGAACTTTTAGGATCAGAAAAGATCCTCGCACACGCTACTGGCGTACTGTACATTAAAAGTCATACATTTGAAAGCGATGTTCAGGTTATTGAAAATTCCGCATTGCGCTTATATTTCATGTAACATAGAAAATGCTCAACGTTAACACTTATCGTAATTTTTGAAGTTGGAATGTTCTATTATGTATACGTTCGAAATTAACACAAGGGTGTTCAGGATCATAAAACTCGTCCTCATCTTCAAACTAAGCCATACAAACCGTTACACTACCAACACTTCCTTTCCAGTATTTGTGAAATTATCGTACTAACTATAAAACGGTTTTAACTCCAAAATTAAACTATTTATATTAATAGTGGCATACTCAGTAATTTTAAACAAAGCATCGCTCTTGAAATCATCCACTTCAAGATCGGAAATGTCTTTGTATATATATATATATATATATTTTAGATCCAGCCATAAATTCTAGAAGCAAGTTTTATTTGGAACCAATCTTTTTTTTGACGCTATTGGTGTCGAAAGTTTCAAAATAAATAATTTTCTATTTTTGGACACTTTCTAATCATAATCTATTTTTTTATTGGAATTCATATTTAAGTATAGTAGACTCTTATTTAACAGTGTTGTCTTTTAGATTTTGATCAAAAGATCCTATCACTTTTATGATTATAATAAGTAAATTTTTAAACAAAAACGTAAACGGTAAACCTCTTTTCTCGTACCCTGTCACAGTGTCACGCACAATTTTTCCTCTGGGGAAGGGAATCTGGAAGGGGGTAACATTGCCATTTCAAACTTGTGACAGAATATGGTGGTGCAATACATTTTATTATTTTTCCCAAAAGAAAACAACGTCCCAAACCGAATGAAAATTGTCATATTGCATCAGACATGGCCCCACTTTGGGGACTTACCCATTCTGACTGGCGGTAGCCATGCCAACGTTGACACCACACATGCCAAAAGAAGCAAATGTAGCCTTACCCAACAGCTTGATAGTCAAACTCTACACGTTTTACCTGTCAACTCTGACACAAATCACAAATTGGTTAGCACAAACTAGTTTCTTTCTAGAAGAACTACATAGCACCCATTTGTTCTTTAGAGAAGAACTCTAAGAAACATTTATAAATGACATTAAATTTGATATTAAATTATCCACCATTGAGGTATAGGAACTAGAAAAAAGGTTTGCTAAAATTTTGAGCACAACGTTTCGTTATCCATCCGGGCTATATGCAATAAGGTCTAAAATATAGTTATTGGTAAGAATGAGGAATGAAGATTGCATTTGAAATGCACCCATGTTTTCAAGGAGGTATAATATGTAAACCACTGAAACACCAGCCTAAGTAGGCTACTCCAGGAAAGGATTAGAACCACAAATTCCCCATCACCAATAAACCAGACTAGAAGAGCTTGACTTACGGCGCCCATGCTAAACGATGCAGATAAAGTTTATATAGAACCCAATATCTTAAAGTCAATTATTTTCTAAATTATTTGCAGAAAATTTACAAATACTTCTAATAAAATTCTTCGCACCAAAGAGTTTCTAAGCGTCACCTATCTAAAATTTTGTAAATATATTTTGTAATGGATAACGCCTAAAGTATGAATTATATCTTAAATTTAATTTCAAATGTTTAAGTAAACCAGAATACCTTAACATTAAAAATAAATTCAACCTCCTTATCTCGACAATAATGCAGAAGGCGGATAATATGAAAAGTCGTTTGAGTCATTCAAGCAACGAGAGACTGAGAACAAACTATTACGGGTGTCCTCAAGCTATGTTATTTTAAACTCTTATGACTTAAATAAATATTAGAATAATAATAAAACCTATGTGTGTTCGATGAAGAAAGAACAAAATACACTACGCATAATGAAAATACCATGGATAAATTTCATTGAGATTTTTAATAATCTGATTAGAAGAAAATTGACATTATTTATAAATGCACAAAGAAGGAATTTGATTAAATATTTTGATTCAATGCTTGAAAAATAATATTATAGCAAATATTTTAATAAAAATTCACTATTCGATGATAAGTCAAATAGACTGCCTTAAAAAAAATCAAATAAATCAAGCAAAGATAAGATAAATGCACCTAGATAATTGGCTCAATAAGGTATTAAGCTACCGTACATTCAAGGCATTCCTAATTTTACCTTTCATGAAGAAAACATCACAGATCTACATGTTGACGTCAACTTAATCAAAGTTTTCAAAGATGTAACTTCGTACGTTAATTATGTAAAAATGTAAATAATTTCAATGAGTTACAATTAACGTTTATATATATTTGGCACTTTAAGGAAACTGAGTTGAAATTAAAATTAACGTATATATGGCACTTTATATATACACGTAAATTTTAATTTCAACTCAGTTTCCTCTCTCAAACAACTTGTAACATTCAACCACACATCTTTTAACTCTGACCTGATGATGATGCCATTGCTGCATTGAAACATGTAGAAGCTCAAAACGTTGCTGGGATTTCAGCAATATCCAAGGAACAGGGGAATACAGTTAAGGAGAGAATTCAATTTTTGCGTATCTTTTTTTCATTTCTTTATAAAAATCTTTATTTTATAGATAGTTTTGTTTAATTCCCAATACAACACAAGACAATTAATATATACATGTCTACATCGTCGTATCATATCAATGTTTTAATGAAATTTGACTCATAAGTCCACAATTTTTAATATTTTAAAAACTTTTTGGATGTTTGTTAAAACTTCAATGGTTGTTTTATATATGTCATCATAGATATTATAACTTGTAATTATTATTACCGAAAACATTTTCATTCATAATTCAAAGTATAATACCTATATTATTATTATTACTACTATACACCATCATATATATCCATTTTTTTCTGCTAAATTAACACAATTTGTCAACTTTACCAACAATTGAATTCTACTACTTATAATCGAAATCGTTCCTTATTAACTATTATAATGTTTTTCATAGATCATGTTATTAAATAAAGTAAAATAATTACTTAAAAAGTTATTTATCGGGAAATTATAAACCTTTCCGTAAAACACTAAACTATTGATATAATTTTAATTTAACCATATTATCCATATTCTTTGTATACTATATTCTTTGGTTTATACTAGTTTCTTTAAATAAACAAACACTGTCTGACTAAAAAATTTCCAACACTATTAGTATCTATAAAATTTGTAAAAAAAATAATAATAAATAGTCCAAAAAAAGGATTTTGAAATCATAAAGTTAAAAAAAATTATTTAAGCTGAAAAATAAATGTTGTCTTACATTATTTGTAGCAATGTAGCTGATGCTACCTCCTTATCCAATAAGAGATTATTCCAAGAGTGTCAGTTAAGGCAACATATATGTTATTATATACGATTCGACCCATAAAAGTGAGGATTGGGAATTGGGTGAGCGGAACATAATTGGATCACGTGGGAGAAGAACGCATAGCAAAAAAAAATGCTTGCGCAGTAACTAGCATGTTCTCAAAAGATCCGGATTACCTCAAAGGCCTCCTTACATGCTCAAATTTATTGCACAATATTGCGTATTGCATAATATTATTGACCATGTAAGGGTAATATTGAAGGTTTGTGCAATATATTGAGGAACATTAAAAGTTTTTAATATTTATTGAAGCTTTGTCAATATTATTTCCCCGTGTGAAGCGAATATTGCGCAATATAGTGCAGTGTGTTTACGATCGTCCTCTAGTGGTTCTGTTTTCTCTAACCTAAAATACCGGCAATGTCTGTTTCGGAGAAAAAAGGAACAAATAAAAGAAGAAGAAAGAAGATTTCTATTAAAATGCGTAAAGGTTACATAAATTAGTTTATTTGTGTGGTGTAGTCCTATAAAAAATAGAACGCCATAGATATGAGTATGTACTGTGACAATTTCATTTGTAATACTTATCAATTACCGCCAGTTCTGTGGAAAGTAAAATCAGAGGAATATATGAACCATGATAAGAAAAATGAAGCTTATTCGCGACACACTTCTCGAATAAGATACCGATGCAGACTGAACAATTGCACAATAATATTGACAGTCTAATGATGAATCATTTTCATGCAATATATTGACAAACTAAAATTGTTTCAATAATATTGAGGTGTAAGGGGGCCGGATGAATCGAACTATCTGGATCAAGGTAGAAAGCTTTATCAACGGCTCGCCCTCCAGCGCTCATCTCTCGAACCTTGTCAGCGTCAGTCAGTTGACCAAGCGGAGCGTTATTGTCCCGTCGTATTTTATTGTGCATGGATATGGTGTCTGGTGTTTTATAGAAATAGGGAAACTTGGTGATTGCGTTATTTCATGTACCAATTTGTTTTGTGGCTAGGATTCAGTCTACAAATACTTTCCGGAAGACCCTTAAAAATAATATATATATATATATATATATATATATATAAAAAATAATATATATATATATATATATATATATATACCATTAGCACCGAATCGTCTGTTTATGTTATACACTTATACACTAATTACTCTAGTATGTTATGAATGAAGAAGGTTTAATTTAGAGGAAATGTACCCGTAATATCATCGAGGGAGGGTTGAAAACCATTTAGGAAAAACCCCTTCAGTAAACCTGGCCGGGATTCAAACTCCAATCATCCTGTCTTCGGCAGAGAGACGCCTTAGACAACGCGGCCACCAAAGCAGGTACCTTAAAATAATATTTATTATATGTCTAAACCCCATGTTTCTAAAATAGAAATCTAATATATAAATATTTTAACATTTGTTTTGATCAAATTCAGTAGGTTCTGTTATTTAACTATTTGCGCTAATATTAAACGTACAATCCATCATGATTGAAAGGTAGCAACTTATAATTCACTGAGCCCGCGAGGTATGATATTCCTCCACACATGTATGCAGAATAGTTTGCCTATCTACGCCCAACACCTATATTAGAGAAGGCCTTAAGTCGTTAAATTATTTCTTGACTATTGGGAAGGATTGATGGGGGAGGGGTGATGACTTTTAGCGATGCCCGAATGGTTTGATTTAATAAATTAGTTTTACTTTATTGTTTTGATAATGATCAAATCAATAACTAATATTTACATACTAAGTTAATTAATTATGTTTGCTCTCATTAACATTCGGGCTGGTATTTTTTTTAGCTATTAAAAGTTTAACCACGTCAAACGTTATTTGGGCACAGTTGCCAACATTGATTGGTTTTACATGGTAACATAAAGCAAGTCTCTCCTGTTCTAGAATCTTAATTATTGTTTATAACCAATTATAAAATTATTAATGATTAATTATTAATTCCACACATGAAACTTAAATAACAGATTAACTCTAAAAGATTTTTACTTTATTAATAAGAAACTGAGTTTTTAAAAAAATTCTGTAATTTAAGGGTCCCAATCCTAATTTAAAATATTTTATATTATTTCCGGGTAGACAAAAAATAAATATTGATAAAATCTCACCCATTGGACATATTTAAGTTATAAAAGTGAATTTATTTGTTTCTTCAAAGTTATTATGACTGTGTATAACTTTGTGGGAGCATAGTTAAATTCCATACTTTATTTAATGTTACCATAGCGGCTCTAATATAACTATTAGTAAAATGCTTTAATAATTAATACTTTGATTAAGAAAAGGTGTGGTTTATTAAGATTTGCGTTGATTATTATCATTTTATAATAAATTTAAAGTATAATGTTAACTGTGATTATTTTTGTCAAATCTGTTTTTTACTAAATCAATTCTGGAAATCCAAACAATAAAACTGGCCATGCCGTAGGCAAGTAATAATACAATATCAGAGTGAGCAGGTTTAAATGATAATTGAAAAGCAAGGATAAATATTGCTTGGTTTTACGAGACGAAAAAACCACTTTACATAATATCTCTGCTTTTTTAAGGTTTTGAATATAAATATAATCAAGTAAAATATATATTGTAGCTCTGTACTATATTTAAGAATATCTGCCTATAGCCAAGGGTACCTGAAATTTCACAACGTATTGCGGTGCATTTATTTATATTCATCATGATGCCTCCTAAGAGAGGATTTCGCATACATAAAGTCAGGTTTTGATTTTATTTTAAACATACGGCCAGATTTAATTATTTCCTGAACCATTTAACCAATTGCGGTGTGGTTGTAATTTTTGTACTGGATCAATATCCAGGCCGGCTTTAGCATTATTTGTGAATAATCAGGTGTTTCGGTGGGAGTCCCGGTTAAGGGTCAGCCGAATGTTTTTATACATTTATGGAACAACACAATTACTTGTGGTTAGTTTTTATATACGTTAGTGTATTTATCCAGGCATTTTTTAGTGTAGTAATTATAACTGGGTGTCCCGGCAAAGATTTATCTGATTACCAAACACTTCCTTCACCTCTGACAAGAGATCTTGTGAATGTGAGGAATGCCAGGCCTCCACCGTGGTTCGGATTCCACGTTAAACTGTAGGTCCTCCATTTTATCTCACAATCACTCTACCATTACACATTAGCACAAGTGCGTATAACCCGAACGGGTAGTAAGACGCGGTGCTAATAATAATAATAATAATAATAATAAAACTGGGTGTATTGGTGTAAGTCCTAGTGAAGTGCCAGCCGCATATTTGTATATATCTATGGTACCACTTAACTGCTTTAAATGTAGTTTTTTTTTAGAATATTTATTCAAGCAAGTTTTAGCATGGTTTAATCATGTTTTGTGTTGTGAGTCTCGGTGAGGGACCAGCCGGATATCTGTCAACAACTGATTCCATAGTTAATTCTACTTGTAGGATAACAACCGGGAAAATAGTAGTATGATAGACCTAGGTTTTGGGGTTCAAATCCCTGTTAAAGTTTAGGATGGATGTTGTGAATATTTTATCTAAGATATTTATAACCACATAAGCGATAGTAGTGTAATTTTTTTTAACTAGGCTTACGTAGTTTTTATATACAGGCAGGTTTTAACATTAGTTTAATCAGGTGTTTTACTGTGAGTCCCTGGAAATACTGACAGCCCTAGCTATAATGGATTTTGTGCATCAGCCGGACGGTGAAATTTCGTTCTTCTGTGAAGGGGCTGATAAAATCCAGAGTGAACTATAGGAGAATATTATAAGTAACATATTATTACCTATTTCAACCATATTTACTACTAATTACTGGGTAAAAATGAATAAAGAAATACAAATTAAAGGTGATGTAACCACATTTGCTTAGAGGGAATTTGGGAAACAATTTAGGAAAACGTGTCTCAATATTCCCGGCCAGGACTAGAACCCTGTTTCATCCATCACTGAAAATGGACAATATAAGATTTTATTTTGTCCGCATGAGCACTGAAGCAGTGTAATATACATTATTTACCGTATTTCCTAGAATTATTAATTTTACTTTGTAATTTTGTTTAATATAAGATATTAAATATTTTATTTTGTGAAAGGTTCGAGCAGATGTCACACTGGTATATAATATATTTTTAGCTCGGGGCTATCTTTTTAAGTCCAATCAATAATGTTTTTACCACATTGAGATTATCAACAACTCTCAGACCCGCCCCAGTGGCGTAGTTAGCTAACGCGCTAGTTTACTGCTTAGCTCGACTGGCATGGATGTGGAGATCTAGTTTCTTATATCACTCGGGTGAATCCGGGTAGTTTTTCCTAAGTGTTTTTACATTCTCCCACCACGTAAATCCGGGTTCCCTTCTTCTAACTTCAACCTTTCCGATTCCTAACCTATTAGAATAATTAATACTTAGGTGTATTACCAAAGCGGGTAGTAAGACGCGATGCTAAAAAAAACCAACAAAAAAAACCTACCCTTAAAAATTGCTTTAAACTCTCTTTTCTTGTCCTATTGATTTAAGATTGACTATATGAAGGTTACCTACGAAAAAGTGACGTTTTCCTGGCACTCAAACATATTAATAAATAGTTAGTTCTGTGTGTGCTGACTGGCCGCGAATGTCCGTGTATAGATTAAAATAGTTAAATGGCGCTTGTCTAAAAGGAGGGCTGGAACACATTATTCACTTCATCAAGTCATGCACTAGCAAAATATTGACAGTTTATAATGCAGTTAACATTCATATATCTCCTAAATATTTATAATTTACAGTAAGCCAACAGTTATTACTCCTTCCAAGTTAATTTCAAGAACAAATAAATGATGTATTTTGTAGGCTGCATTACTACTTATATGTTATAATCTCATACTCCTCAATTAATTATTGGTTACCTTATTATTATTAATATTATTATTATTGCTTTCTAAACCAAGAATACTACAAGAGCATGATTTACAGATTTATTTAACGTACAGATAGTGCAACAGCTTAGATCAATCGATAGCATGTTTTTATACTGATTCAGGGACACTAGGTTCGATTCCTGACACCATGGAACTTTTATTTTTAGTGAAAAATTTATTTTTCTTATAACATGATAAGCTGATGGACGGGGATGTTGATTCGTTTCAAGTTTTAAGATAGTAACAAAGTAGTGTGCTGATTTTATCACTCGGTTCAGAAAATGCACGTCAGAAACCTCAAATAAATTTATAAAATGAAACCTTAGAATGCCACTTGGGTCTATAAGTGAGATCAGTTATAACTTATTTAACAAAATAAGAAAACTTGGGATGTAATAACTTATATTAAATATAACCTTTGCTTTAACTAGGAACCAAAATAATTAGAAAACATACTTTTATAAATATATCTATGACTTAATAATCTGAGTTGTTTGGCTAGTTTTCATTCCTTGCGCCCTTTAATGTATGCATTGTTAAGGATCAAGTGTGCACTTGTTGCAGGTTTTTGGGATTTCGAGCCTAGGCTCACCATCCTCTTCTCGTTTATGAACGTTGTCGGCAGTCGGCATTCATGAGTAAAAGTACCGAGTGAGAGTAGTATATAAATATTTCGAAAAGTATTATTTGCATATAAATAAAATAATTTTTACAGTATAAAACATTTGTTTTAAAAATTCCCTTTATTCAGTGTTTTCCCAAGCTTTTTAAAATTCCGTTTATGAGACTATTTGTTAAAAAAAAACTTAAGATATAAAATATTTTAATACAATAATATGCATATATGTGTTTATATATATATTTGAAACTCTCACGGTAAAAGCCTTTAAAAATGCCCTGCATAATTTGGAAAAAATAATAATAAAACGTATACCCACTTTTTTAATGACTCACAAATTCCATTATTCGTCTTTTTCCAAAATTGATACCAACCCATTTCATGTGGGCATGTTATCACTTAACTGTAACCAAAGTTTTGGCTTGATATGTCTAATCGTTCAAAGGTTTAGATATGGGGAAAGGGTCTAGTTGTTCAATAGGTTATAACCGATCTCAACTAGAGAGGCACATAGCATACTAAGGTTTCATTTTATAAATTTATTTGAGGTATCTAACGTGCATTTTCTGAACCGAGTGATAAAATCAACACACTACTGTGTTACTATCTTAAAACTTGAAACGAATCAACATCCCCGTCCATTAGCATATCAGGTTTTAAGAAAAAACGAATGTTTAACTAAAAATAAAAGTTCCACGGTGTCAGGAATCGAACCTAGTGTCCCTGAATCAGTATAAAAACATACTATCGATTGAGCTAAGCTGTCGCACTATCTGTACGTTAAATAAATCTGTAAATCATGCTCTTGTAGTATTCTTGGTTTAGAAAGCAATAATAATAAGGTAACCAATAATTATTTGAGGAGTATGAGATTATAGCATATAAGTAGTAATGCAGCCTACAAAATACATCATTTATTTGTTCTTGAAATTAACTTGGAAGGAGTAAGAACTGTTGGCTTACTGTAAATTATAAATGTTTAGAAGATATATGAATGTTAACTGCATTATAAACTGTCAATATTTTGCTAGTGCATGACTTGATGAAGTGACTAATGTGTTCCAACCCTCCTTTTAGACAAGCGTCATTTAACTATTGTAATCTATACGTGGACATTCGCGGCCAGCCAGCACACACAGAACTAACTATTTATTAATATGTTTGAGTGACAGGAAAACGTCACTTTTTCGTAGGTAACCTTCATATAGTCAATCTTAAATCAATAGGACAAGGAAAGAGTGTTTAAAGCAATTTTTAAGGGTAGTATTTTTTGGTTGGTTTTTTTAGCATCGCGTCTTACTACCCGTTTTGGTAATTCACCTAAGTATTAATTATTCTAATGGGTTAGGAATTGGAAAGGTTGAAGTTAGAAGAAGGGAACCCGGATTTACGTGGTGGGAGAATGTAAAACCACTTAGGAAAAAGTACCCGGGTTCACCCGAGTGATATTAGAAACTCGATCTCCACATCCATGCCAGTCGAGCTAATCAGTAAACTAGCGCGTTAGCTAACTACGCCACTGGGGCGGGTCTGAGAGTTGTTGATAATCTCAATGTGGTAAAAACATTATTGATTGGACTTAAAAAGATAGCCCCGAGCTAATAATATATTATATACCAGTGTGATATCTGCTCGAACCTTTCACAAAATAAAATATTTAATATCTTATATTAAACAAAATTACAAAGTAAAATTAATAATTCTAGGAAATACGGTAAATAATGTATATTACACTGCTTCAGTGCTCATGCGGACAAAATAAAATCTTATATTGTCCATTTTCAGTGATGGATGAAACAGGGTTCTAGTCCTGGCCGGGAATATTGAGACACGTTTTCCTAAATTGTTTCCCAAATTCCCTCTAAGCAAATGTGGTTACATCACCTTTAATTTGTATTTTTTTATTCATTTTTACCCAGTAATTAGTAGTAAATATGGTTGAAATAGGTAATAATATGTTACTTATAATATTCTCCTATAGTTCACTCTGGATTTTATTAGCCCCTTCACAGAAGAAAGAAATTTCACTTTCTGGCTGATCCACAAAATCTATTATAGCTATATTATAGCCTGTCAGTATTTCCAGGGACTCACAATAAAACACCTGATTAAACTAATGTTAAAACCTGCCTGTATATAAAAACTGCGTAAGCCTAGTTTAAAAAAATTACACTACTATCGCTTATTTGGTTATAAATATCCTAGATAAAATATACACAACATCCATCCTAAACTTTAACAGGGATTTGAACCCCAAAACCTAGGTCTATCATACTACTATTTTCCCGGTTGTTACACTACAAGTAGAATTAACTATGGAATCAGTTGTTGACAGATATCCGGCTGGTCCCTCACCGAGACTCACAACACAAAACATGATTAAACCATGCTAAAACTTGCTTGAATAGATATTCTAAAAAAAAACTACATTTAAAGCAGTTAAGTGGTACCATAGATATATACAAATATGCGGCTGGCACTTCACTGGGACTTACACCAATACACCCAGTTTTATTATTATTATTATTATTATTATTA
>CABFOV010000855.1:65680-75834 GCA_902141375.1 Timema poppense
TTTTTTTTTGTCCACCCGGAAATAATATAAAATATTTTAAATTAGGATTGGGACCCTTAAATTACAGAATTTTTTTTAAACTCAGCTTCTTACAAATAAAGTAAAAATCTTTTAGAGTTAATCTGTTATTTAAGTTACATGCGTGGAATATAATAATTAATCATTAATAAATTTATAATTGGCTATAAAGAGTAATGAAGATTTTGGAAAAGGGGAGATTTGCTTGATGTTACCATGTAATACCAACCAATGTTGGCAACAGTGCCCAAATAACGTTTGACGTGGTTAAACTTTTAATAGCTAAAAAAAATACCAGCCCGTATGTTAATGAGAGCATACATAATTAATTAACTTAGTATGTAAATATTAGTTATTGATTTTATCATTATCAGAACAATAAAGTAAAATTAATGTATTAAATCTAACCATTCGGGCATCGCTAAAAGACATAACCCCTTCCCCAAAACTCCTTCCCAACAGTCAAGAAATAATTTAACGACTTAAGGCCTTCTCTAACTTAGGTGTTGGGTGTAGCTAGGCAAACTATTCTGCAGTCATGTGTGGAGGAATATCATACCTCGCGGGCTCAGTGAATTATTAGTTGCTACCTTTCAATTTCGACGGAGTGTACGTGTGTAGAATACTCAACGCAAGGGTTGGTTAAATCCTTAACAGTTCCACCGTCAGTTGTAAAGCCTATGCAGCACTGAAGTGGCGTATTAGGGAAATGAGGAGTGAGGTGGTTTCCCGTTGCTTTCTTCACTGAGCCACAAGATACTCTTACACGTCAGTCTGCCAATCCCACCAAGATGCGTACACCAAATGACTCTATAAGTAACACCTTCACTCCCACCCTTCCATTACAGTGAACGTGTTATATTACATTACAGTGGTTTTTTTTAGCACCGCGTCTTACTAACCGTTCGGGTTATACGCTTATATACTAATACGCTAATGGTCTTGGGGATTAGAAAGTTTATATTAATAGGAAGTTTACCCGCATTTATGCAGAGAGAGAGTGGAAAACCATTTTAGAAAAACCACCCTCAGTACATCTAACCAAAATTCGATTTCCCCGTCATCGGTAATCTAACCTACTTCAAGAGTAGCACGTTAGACCAGGTGACTACCGAAGCGGGTTATATTGAATGTTATTACTTATCTCGTCCACAATTTTGCCACTTTCATATTTGTCATAGCCATGCATCTTATATATGTTTTGTCGCCATTATCAACTTAAATTTATCTAAGTGTTAAAATATGTGAACGTACGATATTAGAGTAAGCCTATACAGGTCCAAAGTTGACTTCAGTCAACTCCCAAAAGGGTTTGCGTTTGGTTCAAATAAGTAACTAATGAGTTGGAGCTCAATTCTATTTGTTCTCAAATGGGTTTGAGTTAAAGCCAATATATCCCAAATGGACTTAAGTTAACAATCAATAGATCACAAATGGGTTGTTTTAATACATCAATCGTAAGTAAAACTAAGTATAAAAGAGGTTTTCAGAATGTCCACTATGGATTAGAATCTAACCACAAATGGAATTTATAAAAATCAGGATATTCCCTAAATCCGTGGTTTTCAACATTTTGTATTAGTTTCCGCATTTTACCCCCGAAATGAAATAATCCGCCTAGATAATAATCGCATACAGCTACGGGGGCTTAGGAGGGAGAAAAAGAAAGGGCATTGCCGGATCATATGTTATTAAATCCGGGTCTCCTTGAGCTAATCATAAATATGGCCCCTGTTATTCGGGATTTATAATAAAATTATATATAGCTTTAAAATTGTACGTACCCATTACGATGTCTTTACGTATCCCAGGTTGAATATCAGTGCCCTAGAGCGTCCGTTCGTCGTGGAGTGCAATGGGTTAGTATTCAACTTTCCACTGTTTGCAAAAGATCTGACCTAATTATCGCCGAAGGTGTACTGGGCACTGTTTTTGGCACCAGGCTACCAACATTTACCTATCAAGGTGGATTGGGCAATGCTAGCCTAACCTAACCAAACTGAAGTCTGCCGGCGACCCATTGTATTAATCTCTGATTAATGTTATATTATGAAGTGTCCAATCCATCTGCTTACGATTCATTCTAGTCTAGTAGATAGTACCCAATTCACCTTTTTACAATACCTTCCAGTCTAATCGACGTTGCACAATCCCACAATCTCTCAGATACAAAGTGCCTAATCTATTATCACTCTTAATTATATATTATATCAGCCAAGTTTCAAATTAGCCATATTTTTGAAAATAAATCTAGCGGTCAGTATTCCATATAGTTCGAGAGTTTATTATAGTATTTATTAGAACTATCCAACTTAAAATAGTTGTGATTACCATAATTGTTTTGAGTAATCAGTAAAGTATTGATTTGAATAATTTATTAAATCAATCACTGGACGGTATTGAAACTAAATAATCCTTAAAATTTAAAATTTATGATATTACTATCATGTATATAATGAGTGAAATAAATAATAAATATTTTATATTATAGGCATATACATTTAAAAAACTTTTAATTATATTTTAATTTATTTTGACATTTGTTTGGTTTTTATATTCAACGCCTCTTACTATTCATCCAGACTATCCGTATTTAATAACACTTGTGGGGTAGGGATGAGTAAGATAAGATATAGAGGATATGTAACATAATTTGCGGGAAGAAAGAGTGGGAAGCCCATTAGGTAAAAACAGCCTCAGTACGCTCAGCCAGGATTCGAATCCCAAGCTTCGCGTAGGCGAGATAAATTATTTTACGAGCTTTATGACTTTGTCCATGGGTTCACCGATGCGGATATAAATTATTCAAGCTATGTTTTGTTATTCAGTCAATAAAAATAAAATAAAAGTTTTGCATATAATTTGTACACATCCCTTCAGCGTTACCGCGTTACCGCGTTACAGCGTTAAAAATAAAACTCCTATCTAAGCGCTGGTTCCACATTTTATGCCATCTCTTCTAAGCAAAAACAAACTTTTAACGAGAGTTTTAAAAGGAGGAGTTTTAAAGTATTTTCATTTCCGAAATAGCTTAATAAATTATTTCCAAAAGGAATTTTTATTTTAAATAGTTAGCTACCATTTTCCCAAACGATTTTGATCAAAATTTGTACCATACAATTAAAAGCTATAAGTAGTTTAAATTTTTAAATTCTACCCTCATAGATGGGCATGTGGGCTAGGGCGTCAAACGGTTTGCCAGTGATGTAAAAGTAGTGGTGGTGGTGGTGGTGGTGGTGGTGGTAGGGGTTAATTACAATCGGGTGAACTGAAGGTGATATTTACTAAGTGATTTCCCATTTCCGCACCATCTAGGTAAACTTAGATAAATTTCCCCTTATTTTTACACTCATTATCCCTACCCGATTAGTGTATATAAATGGATAGCCCGGATGGGTAGTAGTAAGACGAGGTCCACACACACACACACACACACACACACACACACACATAACCATTATAATATTATATTATATCACCAATATTATAGGTAGTATTGTGCGTCTTGCTAAATTATTTTATATCATAATAAGAATTGTACCACATTCCAGGTATATATTAGTTATCAAAGTAAACAAATGAGAAAAAATATAGCTGAAGAAGGTTGGGTTTTTCAGCGACAATGGGAGAATAAGTTTTACTGTCCCACAACAACAATAAAAAAACTTGTATTAATAACAGTTTAAGTAATATGTTAATTTGAACATTGAAAACGTATAATATTTCCACGTATAAAATTATCAATCCTAAATGCTAATATTCTCAGTGCCAAAGTGATTGACTCACTCAAGAGGCTGAGTTTCGAGGATACTTGATGTGGATAGATTACCTCTAAAATGCTTCCTTCCTTATTCCTACCCCATTAGAGTGATTATCATACATGCGTATAACCCGAACAGTTAGTAAGACGTGGTGATAAAAAAACATAAGTAAAGGTAATCAAGTTAATCAAAATACTAAGCAGGTTGAGTAAAATTGTCACTAATTTATTATTAGTGTCTTTAAAACTAACCTTGTGACGAGCTTGTAAAACCCAATGACTATATTTTTTCAAGTTAATATTAAAGCTATTTGAAATCAATAGCTCTTAACTCCTTTTCTGGCGGGCATACTGAGGCTTTAGTTTTCCACTTACACCCTCCACAAAGTGCGGATATACTTCATCTAAGTTCTCCTTCTCTCCTTCCTACTCAAATAGTGTAATTAGATGCGTATAACCTGGATGGGTTGTAGGATATGGATTAAAAAAAGGAAAAACAGAATGGTAAAGATGAATTATTACTATTACATTCACCAACGTCCCCATAAATAAGATGTAAAAATAACCGCCACAACTTGGATACATAATGAAGATTAATAACTAATGCATTCATCACATTCCCATGATTCAAATGGGAAAATAGCAGTCACAACTTGGCTATTGGATAGCCTTTTATATTGTGTATATATATATAGTGGACCTCAGTGGTCTTGGGGTAAAGTGCTTGCCTCAGGCAGGACCTGATGTTCATAGTTTCAAACTCAGCATGGTCAATGGAATTTTCATGAAAGATAAAATTCTGCATCACAATATATATTGTGGTATGTAAAATATACTTGAAAGTTGAAAATGCCTTTCCGGCAAAATTGGTAAATCCTTTGGCAGTTTAGTACTAGTGAGGGCGTCAAATTGTTTTAAACTTTACTAGATAATCTCCTTTTCCCTGCTCATCCCCATAGTCGACTTAGTTCAAACAAATGTAACAATGGACCTCTCCTAAAATGCTAAATACCTCTTCATTTATTTGTGAAACTTTATGTCATTTCGTGGTCACAGAATATCCATTCAAAATATCAGTTGTGCTTAGCCTATTTCCAAATGTTTGTAAACTATTGAGCCATGTGTTAAACCTTTAATGGCATTAGCTAATAAAGGATGTTAATGTCGATTCTTCATATTTATCTTGAAAATTTTAACTTGTTCCCAAAGCAGAGAGTATTTAATAGTTTTATTGACGATTGATGCCCTATGAGTTTGAAAAATAATGGGTAAACATGACCTGAATTCATCCCCCTAAGTAAAACTTTTCTCCCAAATGAGATATGATTAATATTTATATCCTGTTCTTCAAAAAATTATTGACTACATCTATTGCATGGCTCAGAGCCATTGTGTACTAATCCTATATTTACAGTATGGCCTATGATGTCGGTTGCATTATTCAATGTCATCCTAATGCAAGTTTTTGTTGTGTGTTCAACGTCAAATACATGCTGCTGTACACTTTACTTCCATGTTCAAGTCAAACATATCTTGGATTTTTTTTTCCTGAAATATGATGTGGAGGATTCTTCTAGTTAGTCTTCCAATTGCCTGCTTTAAAGGATCAATATATTTTATATAACCAGGAGAGCCGAATTTTTAAACTAAAAAGTTAGAAAGTATCATTAACGTATGTCCCAGTGAATTCCTGTGTAAATATATCAAACAAAGTTTATCACAGCCTCTCAGGCTCAGTCAATGAATGAAATACACAAAAGAAGGTCAATATCTGCCTAAGAAGATATGACATTTTCACTAAAACATTTTTCTGTCAATGTATCCAACCCACTTTCATTTTCAAGATACCATTTAGTAATAGTAGTCATTGATTTGTCTGAATACATATGTATGTAAATTAAAGCTTAAATAAATAAGCATATTGAAGGTTACCTGTGTAACTTTATTTGAAAATAAAGCACATTTTAATTTACTAATACGAATATGAAACAACAAACAAAACTATGAAAACAGATCACTGTGATATAAATACATACATACCAGAGGAATTGTATTAATATCAATTTTCCTATTAATCGACTGTGAGTTGTCACGTATCCATATTTACCTAACCAAGATTAAGTTCACCCTTGTAAAATTGATAAATGAGGCAGGACAGAGGATTTTTGTCACGGATCGTTATTTAACTAACCGACATTAAGTTCACCCTTTTAAAATAATTTATGAATGAGGCAGGACAGAGGACATTTGACACGTATGCATATTTACCTAACCGATATTAAGTTCACCCTTTTAAAATTGATGAATGAGGCAGGACAAAGGAAATTTGTCACGTATCCATATTTACCTAACCGACATTAAGTTCACCCTTGTAAAATATATTAATGAATGTGTTAGGAAATGGTAAAACAACATTTGTTTGAACCTAAGTTGATGCGATTTCAATAGAGGAAAGTCCCCCCCCCCTTCTTTTT
Organism: Timema poppense; assembly: GCA_902141375.1. Classification (NCBI taxonomy): domain Eukaryota; kingdom Metazoa; phylum Arthropoda; class Insecta; order Phasmatodea; family Timematidae; genus Timema; species Timema poppense. The sequence goes on from CABFOV010000855.1 coordinate 71,933, forward strand.
CTCCCAACCTGTCTTAGTACCCATTCAAGAAAACGCACAAGTTAGCTTGGCTAATAGAACAGGGATGGATTATATATAATTTTAGAAGAAATGTACCCAAAATGGTTTGTAAAAATAGTTTGAAACAAGTTATTTAGACCATTTTCAGGACTCCTGGTAGGGATTCGAACCCTTTTATTCCCTTAAAATGTAATCCAGTCAAACACGAGAGTGACGCGTTAGAACATGCAACCAACGATGGAGACTTTGACTTATCGTCAATAGATTTTTTTTTTTTTTCATTTAGTTATTAAGACAAACACAAGTACGTTCCTTGCAAATCTCATCTTATATTTCTCCTTACTAATAGTGAAAATGAATATAACTAAAACCATTTTACTCTGTTAGCTCTTTTTAGCGCTTTATCCGCTTTAAATGTTTTTAAAATATTTATTTCCTTTACCCCTTTTAACCTTTATAAACTCTGTATCGGATTTACTTTTTTATCTTTTTACCATTTTACCCTTTTGGCCTTTTAAACATTTTTAGCCTATTGCGTCCTTTTTACCATTTTTACCACTTTGACATTTTGTTCCTTTTTGGACAATTTTGCACTTTATTCCCGCATGTCTTATTGACCCTTCTTGATAAGATTTACTTTTTACCGTTTACTACACTTTTTACATTAATTGCCTGGCTAAGAAGCCCCGGAGGAAAATTTAGGGTAAAGAGGGTAAACAAAATTAAAAAGGTGTAAAAAACGAGAAAAAAAGGCATAAATAGTAGACAATTAAAAAGTAAAAATCTAACAATGTTTTTTCTATAAAAAGGGGGTAAGTAAAAAAAGGTTAAAATGTAAAAGAGATTAAAAGAGTAAAATGGGTAGGAGTGTAAATTAGAGTAAAAATATTAAAATTCCCCCTTCTAGGTGCACAAGGTGTACCAAATGACGCATTCCACAACTCATTGGAAAGTACGAGTATCACTAAATCTATCTCGCGATGTTAGATTTTAGAATTCCCGCTTTGAGGTGCAAATGTTCGTGAACAGGGACTACTTGTTGTTTTAAAACTTTAGTCTCCTGCGTGTGGTAAATATCGCGCAACGCTCTTGGCAAAAAAAACTCTTCATTTTATTAATATAGATAAGATAATATCCCCCCCACCCCCTTTTTTTTTCTAAAGTCCTATTTTAAAATTTGAAATCATCACCACTTTTTGGTTATTTGGGGTAGTCCCTTAACCTTCCTGCCAAGTTTAAGCTTTACATCACCCTTCTATTTTGTCCAGCTAGTTTTGAAATATTTGAACCCTCATCCCCAATTCACCAAATACAACTTTTAAATCTCAAATGTTAAGACCTGTTCGATTATTTACCTGTCAGCCAAATTTCAATTATCTACCTTCCCTGATGAGCTTTATCTATATTTAGACCCACCCAAGACCTCCAAATTTCCAGTGTCCCATTTTAAAATTTCCGATTTTGAGACGTTTCTGGTTATATGAAGGAATCTATAAGTTGTTCATCTTTTCTGGTCACACACACACACTTCTCCTTTACATGTATATGTATAGATACTATATTTCTGTGCGTCTAAAAATATTACACATAAGTATAGGCAACAGCTTTAAAGAGTTATATATATATGATAACGGCAATATGTCTTCTATTCTATAAAATGCCTAGGCTTTCTATATAATTTCTACGTAGATTTAGAATAGTATGAAATAAATTAGTTTTGTTTTTATATTTCATGCTTTTCGTAGAAAACGTATAGAATAACAAGTCATTATATATATTACCAATAACAATAGCTAATCTAACCTGACCTAAATACCCTATTCTAAAATAACCTAACCTGACCAACATAAATCCTAAGAATTAGGTGAACCTGCAAGTAAACGGAGCAAGACTTACATAGTACTGGATAAAATAATTGATAACATATTCCGGGACTTCAAAAAGACAAAGAACTTTTCAAGTGTGAAATACAACAGCAAAACTCGTTTATTTCATATTTTGCCAAAACCACTCTGGCATTATATATAAAGCCTATGCATTTTATAGAACTTTAGGAATCAAATAGCCAAAGCTATTATGTATGCTTTTAGTGAGAATTTACGCCATCTAGATATCAAATTCTGAAAATTGAAAAATTACACCTGGACACGGGAATCGAGCCCGGGACTTTTGGCTTAGCACGCCAATGCTCTACCTCTGAGCTACCCAGGAATCGTCCCGTGCTCAGGGTCATTCTTCACTCATATTTTAAGGCAGTGTCTATGATGGACGTGCGGAAATCGTAGGTTACAAATGTGTGATTTTATGAAGATCATGAGCTATCAGATAACGCAGCCACATTCGACTTGGTAGTTGGCTTATTGCTGCCACTTATACAATTATTATAATTGTTAGGAATTGCATATTTTTTTAAGAATTAAATATACAAAGCTATTATGTACGCTTTCAGTGAGAATTTACTCTGTCAAGATATAATATTCTGAAAATTGACACCTGGACACGAGACCTGAGCATAGGACGATTCCTGGATAGCTCTGTAGTTAGAGCATTGGCCATTTTTATTTTTCAGAATACGATTTTATAGAACGTCTGAATTTCACACATTACCGGTGAGATATATATATATATATATATATAGGGAAGTCCGTATATTTTGGACCAGCGTGTAATTTGGAGCAGTACTTATTTCGGAGCAAACACGAAAGATGGCCCAACCTCTCTGATGGGGAAGTTATCATTGGGTGTCAAGGACCTGCTACCACCATTTTTGTTCACTCGAGCAGGAACAGCTGTGTTGTGAGGGTATTGATTTAGCGCGGCGTGATTTTTCTTATTATTTTTGCTCAGTTGAAGGAGAGTGTATTGTTCACTTCTACAACTAAAATTGAAACGAAATTTTATTTGTTTTCGATAAAATCTTAAGGTAAGATATTTCATAATTATTTTGAAGTATTTTCCAATACTTTAATGTAAATTTAAATTTAATAGTTTTATACCATATCGTGTAATTTGGACTATATGAGAGTGTATAATTTGTACCAGTGGTCCAAATTACAAGAGGTTTAATCAATCGCTTTGCTTTTCCAGATGACAATTATAGAGATTTGAAAAGCGAAACGTATGCATGGTAAGATGGAAAGATGACGATCTGAAATTGGCTTTGGCAGCTGTGAAGGATGGTGTTGGTGTCGATGTCGATGAGTGGTCCAGGAAGTACAACATACCGAAAATGACGCTAAAAATATATACCCATGGTCAAGCAATCACCCCTGAAGTTCAAATTGGTCATTCAATGGACTTGCCTACTGCATTAGAATATGATCATCGCCATCGAATTTGCCCCAAACCATGGGATCGTCATGTTGTCGCTGCCAACCTATTGCACCCATCGGATGCAGCCATTAGTTGTGTTTTTCTTCAAGCCACTAAATACATACATGGGATCAGCAATTGGGACAAAATTAAGGGATAATCCTGGGAAACGACTAACAATTGAGCACGTAGCTTCCCTCGTTGGTATTACATTCCCAAGGACAGCAATATTATAGAAATTGCCATCAATGGATTCCGAGCTAGTGGATTGTGGCCGGTGGACTGACATGTTTTAACTGGTGCTGACTTTGCTCCATAAACTTTAACGTATCAGCCTGAAAATCATCTGGATAAGGACACAGCATCTGCTACAATCACAGTATGAACCCCAGGTCCTTCAAATGTGATCCAACATGAGAATCCAGATTATGTTCCATCTCAAATAATTATTCCCTTAACTTCATCCAGTGCAAATGGTTCGTGGAAAAAAGGTGGAATGCGTGAATGCGTGGTATAACATCTGGAGTAGTCTTGACTGGAACTCCTCACAAGAAAACCCCGGTAACGTCAAATACTGCCTACCCGCCCTC
>CABFOV010000855.1:99713-115073 GCA_902141375.1 Timema poppense
GGGGGGGGGGGGGGGGGGGGCGGGAGGTTTAGTGTGCGAAAGTTTCGCAAGAGTTTGCTGGTGGTGACTTGTAATAGCACTAGCGTTAGAAGAAAAGAATATGATACCCGCCTCGGTGGCATAGTTGGCTAACGCGCTAGATTTGTGAACCGGGTGACATACATGTCCTGATATGTGTGGCTAGATATTAATTGGCTTTTACTTAACTTATTGAAGGAACAAAAAAATACAAAATAAAACTTTTTTTTTCCTGATTGCAACATTAAGAAATATTATAGTGAGTGATGTTTTAAATTTAAAATTATTAAATTCACACCTGTATCTTCTTATAACTGGCCACCAAAATAAATACATTTGTTTTTATAATAATAATTTAATTTCAAAATAGAACATTTTTATTTTGTAAACAGATGTTCATAAATCCAACCGAACATCGTTTGTATGACATCCTCAAGGCCTCATTTCGTCTGGTTTTCCATCTTAATTTGTGAAAGGAACGCAACCTTTTAAAATCTCTCATTTGTAAAGCATTTTTAATTGAACCCCAGACGCCACTTCCACAAAAAAGAAAACATCCAAAGGGTTATTTTCATAAGTTCGTATTTCAATAATGTAAAAGCGTATAACCCAAACGGGTAGTAAGACGCGGTGCTAAATTTTAAAAAAATGTAATAAAAGTAAAGTTAAAAGAAAAACATAAATAAAAACAAATGGTTTGCTATGAAAGTTTTGACTGCCAAACGTGACAGCAACTCAAGATATGTTCTTGCAGATCATATGATTTGGTGAATGGATGGATACATGATAGTAGATCTGGTATTTTTGCTAAATGTCGATCTTACCACCAATAAAGTTGCGAATCAGCTTAAGTATCACTTCTGCATATACCTCACTGAAAATTATTTCCTTATGTTAATATTAAATCAGGCACACATTTAATGATAGCTACTTGTTTCACTCATAGTCAACTAGATAGATTGTCTTATACATGATAAAAGTTCACTTGTACCTAATTATGTACATACTTAAGTAAGGAAACATATCCTGTGTGTACAATACATTAGATTGTTTGACTTTCCCTCAAGCCCTGTTGAATAGACGTGGGTGCAAAGCTTATAATGGCTCTTCCACAACGCGTATAGGTTCAGCCAAACCCCCTCTTTCTCCTCCACCAGCAACCACAAATTTTCCTTGAGCACATCCTCATGATAACCAACCCCCACACCCCACACAAACATCCATTCCACCTCTCATCCTGGAGACCAAATTCCCCATGCCTTTCACCTCAGCTATGCTCACACCTTCATTCGCGAATATAACTTTCATTCCAAAAGTTTAAAGGTCATGTCTAGATCAGAGAGCTCTCGAGAGCTTTAAAAAAACACCTTTCTTTTCCATTTTCTCACCCGATACTCCATATCCGGAGTTCCACCATTAAAATTACTATTACAACATCCCCTTTGTTTCTTTTTTTATCCGAAAAGTAAAATAATGTGTTTCTTTTTCTAATGATGAATGACAAGGCAAATTTCTGTTCAGTATAACGTGACTCAAGTTCTAGTTTTAAACATTTGAATTCAGTTTTATTTGTGAAGGTTTTTTTGTGAAAATTTAATAATAAATTTAAAAGTCGTAAAAGGATAAGTGTTGAAAAATAAAAAATGGTTTTTTCAAATTGTTTGGGTGACAGATTTTTGGGAGATTAAATCTTAAATAATATATATAAATATGAAATTTGTATCTAAATTTGAAAATTTCACTCATTTGTATTACGAAAATAATGGTTTATGGCAGATTCATAAATTAATTGGGAGGTTTAAAATATATTTGGTATATAAATAGGGCTTTGTTACAACATAAACTGTTTATATTTTGTATCTTCCTTCAAGCCATCTTTCTGATACTAGAAGTGGTCAAGATAACAAATTAATTTAAGATTTTTATTGTATCTGTTGCTAAATATTTTAGGCCTATATAAGATCTAAGGCTATCTATATTGATTTAGCCAATGGTTTCATAATATTTTTAAGGATGTGGAGAGGGTTTTAAGGTTTGTCTGGAGGTTATATATATTGATTTCAATCGACTCAAGCAAATTTGAAACATAAATAATCCTTATATTAAATACAAAGGTTTATAAAATGAGTATTTGTATACCAACGCCAGTCCTATTGAAATTTAAGAAAATAAAAATAAATAATTCTCCTTTTAATCATCAGAACAATTTACGTAATAATGTAAGACACTAGCATTTTTTTACACCACAGAACTTCTTAGCTGCACAAGCAGCTGCGTGGTTTAAGGTATTGTACCAACATTTTACCATGTCCTCGTTGACATTGAAGTCAAGGTTAAAGTATCAGTCGGATTAATTAGGAGTGGTTAATCACACTTGATTCATCATTGTTATTTTACCATCCTCTCCATTATGTTAGTGTGAGTTAGATTCCTTTAAATTAAAAATATCATTCCGTATCTTAAATTACGCCAATAAATAGATTGTATTACTTTTGATTAATATTTTTAACACGATCTCCCGTCAAACAAAGTTTACAAAATAAAATAGAATTTATAGAATATAGAGTATTCACTTTATCACTTTGTTTTATAGATCAAATATTGATTAAAGCCACAATTACCTTGCAAAGAATTCGGATTTTTAGTATTTTATTCATCTTCCAACGGTCTCACTACGATTTGAGCTAAATATGCAATGACAATATCTTTGAAACGGTAAGATGATATTAAGTAAAACCAAAAGGTATGTCCCAAGAGTCAATTAAACGTATTTAAAAATAGACTTTTATCATAAAAGCTAAGAATGAATATATTTACTGGGCGTAATTTTGGGTGTTAATAAATAATAACAATTTAAAGACTAATCTTTGCTAAATGTATTTCATTTCTAAGTTAATCTTCCAAGAACAAAATAGAAGAAGCAAAAGAAAATAATAGGAATAATGATGAGCAAATTTTTTTCAGATGAGCTTTATACTCTTTGGTCTAACGCGCTAATCTCGTGTTGGACTAGACTGCCGAAGACGGGGAGATCAGGGTACGAGCCCGGTCGGGTGCAATAAGGGTAGTTTTCCTAAATGGTTTTCCACTCTTCCTCCTGTAATGTATTGATTTGGACAAATCTAAATTATGTAAAAAGTCATGGATGAAGGTAATTTTTCTTTAAAGTAATATAGGTAGAGTATCCTTTTAAGATTCATCCATGAACAAACACGCGTTTCTCAGAATGTGGTGAAAAGGACTACACCCCTAAAATATATTTTTTTTTATACCTTCTTTCTTGTTAAAATATCTACTGCGTTGCTTCCTGTTAAAGGAAAAAGTTCATGGTATTTGGTAGAAAACGCCATTTCTTTATACCAATAAGAAGCTAGCTCTCACAAAATGTGTCGCCAGGACTCTGTCTATTGGTTAGTTTTTACTTTGTTGACCAAGGGAGAAAATGCAAGGTGTATGTCATATATAGACCATAGTGCGTATGTTTATTCACAGTATACACAGTATCAGTAGTACAGTATATTCAGTACAGTATAGCAATAGCAATTGACGACGACGACGATCGGGAGGACGATCTCCGGGACCTTGCTCACAGTCCAACACATTATAATATAAGTCACTTCAATATCACAAGTGTGCAGTGATAACAAACATTTAACTGAAATATGTGCAAATAATTTACTGGTGTAATATAAATAAACCGTGTGTGAAATAACAGCCAACAACATTTCTCTTTCTTTAATAATATTAATACCGATTTAATTAGTGCTCGAACACGGGGCTATAGACAGCTGATTAGACGGTATATTTTCCGTACAGTGGTGATAGGCGCTCGATCACGGAGCTTTATACAACCTATATAAAACATCACATCATCTTTTATCTGGGAATTAATCCGTTGTGTATCAATTCACACCCAAATTAGGGTGATTGATCACACATATTATTATTATTGACGCCCAAAGAGCGGCGCATTTATACCGTATTGTTACACTCCACGCAAATGTGTTGTAATTAGTATTGTAGAATGTATTCTATATAAAAGAATCTACAATCGCATTAATGGAAAAATAAAGTAAAGGGATTAAAAGAAGAGAATTAAAACTAATATATTCCTTTACTATAAAAGAGATATCAACTCACTTGGACTGGATGTTAGCGGATACGATCTCCACGCGGTGGCTGGCCCTTTCCAGCAGCGCCGACATTACTCAGTCTTAGTCGTCGGACCCACGTGATTAAAAATAAGGATGTTCTCCCTCAACTCAGCCGTCCTTCTAAAGAGCGCCACTGTCTATGCGGAGATTCCTTGAAACTCTTTCTCCTCTATCCTCCCTCTTACCCTCATTGATCCTATCGTCTGTTTATTTTTCGGCGTAGATCCTCGGTATAAAACGAGTGAATCCGAGACATATTATGGCATTTTATTGTAACTAATCGTGGAAGAAAGAACTCCTGCTCCAGCACCACCAAATACTGACGGCCATGATGTCTCTGGCGTCTGTTTCTCTACCACGTCACAGAAGTAGTCTAATTTAATTCATCAAGTATTGTGTCAGTAGTTATTATTTTGATTGTTATTTCTTAAGACATAATTTGTAGTGATGGAGAGATTGTTTTGATGTGTCTTCGAACAGTAGTTATAATTATGTGTTTTCAAAGTACTTCAGACATGTTGATTATAGGTAGAGCGACTAATTATGTTTTCTAAGTCCTTCAGACATGTGGTTTATAGTCAGTGTGTCTAACTATGCTTTCTAAGTCCTTAAGACGTGTTGTTTATGGTCAAAGTGACTAACGATGTTTTCGAAGTCCTTCAGACACAGTCAGGTTCTCTGGCTGTCCTTTTCCCCATGTCAATCAGACGTAGTTTAAATAAGAGGGCTCTATGCTCTACATATATGTGTAGGACCAGGTGTTAAAGTTTCATTTTTCTATGAATTCATATGTCTTTACAAAAATATTTAAGACATAGTACTATTTCATGACGCCCTAAAACGGCAGGTTCACGTTTGCTATTATTATTAGCACCGCGTCTTACTACCCGTTCGGTTTATACGCATTTACGCTAATGTGTAATGGTAGGGTGATTGTGAGATGAAATGGAGGACCTACAGTTTAACATGGAATCCGAACCACGGTGGAGGCCTGGCATTCCCCACATTCACAAGATGTCTTGTCAGAGGTGAAGGAAGGGTTTAGTAATCAGATAAATCTGTGCCGGGACCGAAGATTGAACCCCGGCCGCTAGAACCGAAGTCTAACACCTTACCCCTAGACCACCAGGTCATCTTCACGTTTGTTATTTTCGTATGGCTATAAGCAGGTCATCTAACACTTTCGTTTGGGACCTAGTTAGGTCAGATGCTGTATGCTGTCTTGGCACCTTTGCCGTTATTATTTGCGGTGCACAACTTATGAGAAATGCTAGTGTAAAGTAGTGGCTCGCGTAAATAGTACTTTCTTTTGGCCCGTTGGGCACTTTATGTATCTATGTATTAAAAGATAGTATCTACCTTGTGTTTGGTATACTCCAGGGTGTGGGTATTCATATGTACAATTTGCTGTTGATGCCTGATTGTTAGCCATCCTCAGTATATACATAAAATATAGAATATCCTCTTACAGGACATTTCTCCGTGGGTATATGTGACTCCCCTTAAGGTTTAATACAAGCTAGCTAGATTGACAGATATTCTCCTTAGTAACTCTAAACATAAAGGATATATAAGTATGTATCTATTAGAAATTGGTTCTGTAGTATTCATGACAAGGCCTTTATAGCTTTAGTCTAACGACAGCCCGGAAGTATTGTTTTGAATGTATTCTCTCAAAGTAACTGCCCAATTTATCGTTGCTGTGTTGACTTATACACTTGTTCTCCCAAGCAACAGTCAGTACCTGTATATTTGGAATTATTAAATCCAACCACTTGTTCTATATATCTATTATGTATTCACTGTTACTCTGTATTATCTACAGATGGTCGGATCGAACATTTTCAACTTTTATAACTGTCAACCATTTAACATAAAAACTTTTTTTCTAATGTAATCCTATATCTTATTATTTGTTTGTTATAATAAATTTATTTATGTTACTTAATTCTTTTCTTGTACCTATAAAATCCGTTCCTCTGCCACTTACATAAAAGCAATCAGTTGGGAGAGTACATAGGCGTAGAACCCGAATGGTACTACAAAAAAGCTTCATACTGACACATAATTTGATGAGTTAATGTAAAATGGATTCTTGTATGTATAGTAGGTACTACTAATGTGCGTTAGTAAAATACAATACTGTTTTTATGTGTGTGTGTTTTGAAGTAGTTCAGATCATCCACATATTCACCACGCAAATTGGTTCGGGTATAATATACATACATACACACATATATATATATATATATAATAGGGTATAGTTTAGAGAAATTGCAACAGTTCTTGCATAGGGATAGAAAGTGAGAAACCATTTAAGAAAAATATACCTTCACTACATGTAGTCGATATTAGAGCCCCTCACTCCCTCGTTATAGTTAGTCCAATTTATCGCAAAAGTAGCACACTAGAGTACTGGTGTAATACTTAGTCATTATTGAAAAACACATGTTTCTTTTCATAGTTGTTAAATAGCATTGAATAAAATATACTATAATATAGCATCATTTTGTTTATAATGTTTTCTAGAGTGAAAGGGTAATCATTTACAAGTTTATATTAATAATGAGAACATTTCTGGATCGATATGAAATGATAGTACTAGAATGTACCTATACACAAACCTAAGATGATGTAGGAACCACATTTGTGGCCACATGGACTAAACATTAGGATCGTCTTATCAATCGCATTCTTTTCATTTACCAGTGAACTTCAATTCTCTATTCACGTGACGTCAGTCAGTCACAGCCACGGAAGACGTGGGGTATTCATGTCGGTGAATAAAAACAACAAAAATACATGCGTTTGGATCGATTTTCTTGACCTGCACAAGTAGAGTAGTAAGCTAAGGAAAGTAGTTATACCCTATCTGCGGCAGGAGAGGTAGTAACTGCTAGGGAAAAGCTGCCATGTATCCATTCACAAAACCATATGATATGCCAGACCATATGTTTAGTTATTGTTACTTTTGACAGTCATAAGATTCACAACAAATACATTTTTACTACCCAATTTGGTGGCTGCATGGTCTAGCGCACTAGTCTCACAGTAGACTAGACTGCTGGTGACGGGGTGAGGTTCGAATCTTAGTCTGGTGTATGGAGGGTTGTTTTTCCAAAAAGGTTTACTTATCTCCCTTAACGCAAGTGCCGGTACACTTTCTCTCAATAAAACCTTCCTAATCCCTAAAACCACTAGCGTAATTAATACATAATCGTATAAGCCAAACGGGTGGTAGGATAAGGTGAATTTTTTTTCTTTTAACCGTTTTTATATCAGTGAAACATGAACTAATAAAAATAACCGTAGGGATGTTTTTTTTAATGGAAGCGTGGCTCACTTAAAAATGATTTTCAAACGAGTGTTATAAACGGCTGCATTCTCTGCATAAATTAATATGGCGGACCAAACGAAAATATTGGCGGTTGATGTTGTAATACCAACTGTCTTCGTTTGTGCTCATGCGGCGCTTAAAAAATAAAAACGTTTTATTTTGAAACTAATATTTTGCATAGCTCTTTCTTTGGGTAATAAAAAAACATGTATAAATTTTGGTGGCTAGTTATAACCAAATACAAGTGCGAATATAACACGTTTTAATGTATTATTTCATGTATCATATTATATCTTGTTCCCACAACCGCAAAACCAACATAATAGTTTTATTAATAAGGTAAAGTACCAAAATTAATATGAGACCCCAGTGTTTCTTCCCTGGGAGGGGCTGTGTTCTATTAACGATTATTGGAACTTGGTGCTTGCCATGCACCGTGTATGTGTTGTTGCCAATGTCCAGAAGAAAAAAAATGCGTGTGGTGTTTTCTTGATTTGTTTTCAAGCAGGTTTTCGAGGAACTGTTTTCACGGACTAATTCTTCTACTAAGGGGAGTTAAATTATTTTTAACTTGAGTATATCGTGATTATCAATTAATATAAGAATGCAATGCATGTTTGTTAAGGTATCTCCTATGTCTGATCCAACCTAAAAAACCCCAACCTTGTTCACATGTTGACCATCTCCTAATATGAGACCCCAAGCGTCTCCTAATATGAGAGGGTCTCATATTAGGAGCTCTTGCTGGTAAATTAATGTTAAGTAATAACATAATGTTATGTTAACGTTTTGTTTCAGTTAAATATTTTAATATATATTGATATAAAATCGAAAGCCCAGACTGACTTATTCACTCATCACTAGCTCTCACACTTCCTACGAAGCTAGAGGACAGGAATTTGGCACAGGTGTTCTTATAAGATAAATAGGTAAAGTAAAGATGTTTCATTCCGATGTTTTGGTATTAAGGGGGTGGATCGGGGTAGCTACCCTAATCAATAATATTGCTTTATAAACTCTTTTTAAGCGTTTAAAGGTTAATAATCCGATAAGTTTGTTCTAATAATGCCTTCGAAAAAATATAGCAATTATTTTTAACCCCATAGATGATTCTAAGGGGTGGGAAAAAATGAATACAGACAATTAACATATATAATTACGTTTTAATATGCAATTATAAGAGACGGTAGAAGTGTGTAGTTTATATTTTGCTGAGTTTTGTGGTATTTGTAGTGTTTGTGTGAGTGAGAGGGCCCGGCCCTGGGCTGTGTGTTGTGGGGGGAGCGAGATTTGTCCAGCCGTGCTTATCTGATAATGCCCCAGGCAGAAGGCAAGGGGGCCTGCCGAAAATAAAACTCCCCATGAGAAATGATACATGGTCATCTCCTCGCGGTGTTTCTCGGGTAGCGCTAAGAAACATGCAACTAAACTTCAAACAAAAATTCTCCATTTTCATCAAAAAATAAATAATAACACAATATCCCGTGCTAAGAATGGGAATTTAGCTAGTTCATAATAAATGCACAATTCTAAGGAAATAGTCGTTTTTAAGAAGTAACCCTCATTGTGTAGTAACACCATTTCTGGTTGCAAAGATGTTCTGTGCTGCTTAAAACCGAACAGCAACCATGAAAATATCAGTCAATACCTTCATAAATACTGGTTTGTAACATTTAAATATACATATATTTCGAGCTTATGACTTCGCCATTCACCATCATCAAGAGACAACTCCTAATTCTGATGCTATTGCTAATGAAAATGGCCATAACGAACGAGCAAATAAATACAGATCTATGGCAGAGCCTTCAAGTGCTCCTGACCATACAACTGACTACCACCCTACTGCAGGACCTAAAAGTGTTACTCTATCAGCACGTGTCATTCATCCTCTTCCAGCAATGTCAACAGCAAATCAATGGTCAGGAAGTTGTAGTTCCTGTGTCATCACTTTATCACCTTTACAAAACCAACCTTGAGAAAAGTTTTAAAAGAACCACTAAAAAAATTAAAGATGCAGGAGTTCGCCGAAAATCCAGTTCAACGTGAAATCTCTTTACTAAGAAAGAGAATTCTAATGAAAAACCCAAGGAAAAATTAATGGAATCTCGCAGTGATAATTCTGAACCAGACTTTATCAAGTCAGACAGCTCTGATGAAGAAGAAATGATGCGGAAGGTCTCTTCTGTGGTTGCGTATTTTCAGAAGACAAACACGGAGAAGAGTGGATACAATGCACGATGTGCTATCGATGAGCTCATGAACATTGTGTTGCTACTGACCTACAATTTGTGTGTCTTCAGTGTCGTAAAAAGGCGAATAAATAGGGGCTCCAACACACTAGGAAAATCAAGAAATTCTGGAAAACACAGAAAACTTCACAAAATAGCTTAAATATTACTTGAATATTTGTTAATTTGGGACAGTAATATTCCAAGTTTTAAATGTAATGCCTTTGAATAAAGGAAAAAGTGATCTGAAGAAATGAACACGTCGATTCAAATGCAGGTTTCAGCTCCCCCCTTCAATTTTCTTTTCTAGTTAATACATTTGGTCACGAAGCAACTGCCAAAGTTTCACCAACGGTAAAACTTCACAAAAGCAAGTTTTATGAAAAAAATTAACAACTCCTCTATACTACTCTCTAAAGAATCTTTTTAAAAAATGGAAATTTCTTCTAAAAAAACTTTAAAAAAAAAGTATGACATACACATGCAACAAGTGCACAATTCAAGTAGTATACTGTAGGAAATATGATTCCACTATGCAGCCAGCTGTTGTGACGTCATAGCAGTGGAGGGGATCTAGTTCTAGGCTCAGAGGTTGTAGTAAGATCTGTGTGTTGCTGATCGTAGGAAATAAGAGGAGATGGCAGATGAATAAGGTTAGGGAGGATGGTAACAAAATTATCACCAAAGCTCTAACCAACCACCTCTGTGAACATTTTATGAAACAAGATGAGAACCCGCTCTAGTGGCCGAATGGTCTAAAGCGTTACTCTCGCGTTAGACTGACATGCTGATGTTGGGGAGATCAAGGTTCGAATCCCAGTCGGGTCTACTGAGGGTGTTTTTCCTAAATGGTTTCCCAATTTTCTTCAACGCAAATGTGTGTAGTTTACCCCTAAAATGCTTATTTCCTCATCCCTATCCCATTATAGGAATTATCATACATGAGTATAACCTCATAGGCAGAAAGATATAATAACAAGGCGAAAAAAATGAGACTAAACATGGTTATTTGACTAATGAGTAGTACTTTTTTTCCCCCGCCTTGGTAGTGTAGCTAACGCGCTAGTCGTGTTGAGCTAGGTTGCCAAGGACGGGGAGATCGAGGTTCGAGCCTCGGTCGGGTGAATTGGGGGTGTTTTTTCCTAAATGGTTTTCAACTCTCCCTCCACACAAATGCGGGTTCTTTTCCTCTAAATTCAATCTTCCCAATTCTTAATTCATTAGCGTAATTAGTACTTAAGTGTATAACCCGAACGGGTACTATGACGCGGTGCTAAATAAATAGTACTTTTTTCTATCAACACGTCATACTACCCATTCCAGTTATACGCTTATGTTCTAATTAAGCAGATGGTTTTAGGAATGAGGGAGGTTATATTTAGAGGAAATGTACCCGACCAAGATTAGAACCTCGATCTACCAGTCACCGGCAGTGTAGTCTACTGTGAGAATAGCGTGTTAAACCATTTGGCCACTGAAGCGGGTAGCTGATGTGTTAAGTACGAGTAAAATTGGATTTAGAAGATGTGTACTCTTATTTGCGTAGAGGTAAAATAGGAAACAATTTAGGAAAACTATATCAGCACAACTGGCCGAAATTAAAACTTTGACTCTTCCGTTATTAGAAAACTAAGACGAGACTGATGTCTTTGTCTATGTGACCACCAGTGTGAACTACCCAACTTTAAAAAACTAAACAGTTACAATCATTCCTTATGAGAAATAACCATCTGCTCCATTAATACGAGTTTTATTAGAGTCTATAAACATCAACAAACTTTGAAGAGATAAATAACGAATTAAATCATCATTAGAACTTTCTTATACAAGGGCTGTACATAATTAAAGAAGAAGTGAGTCTAAATTACTTAACGGTTGTCACAAGTATCCATCAATGGAACTTACTAAAAGTAATTGTAGAAATGTTTAATAACCGACTAAGAACCACATTAATGGGCTCACGGACAAAGGCCAATTAACAAATCCGGATTTCCATTGTTGAGTATATTGGGTGTGCTTAGGTTGGTGGTTCTCAAATCGTGGTCCACATACGGGTGCCATAGCGAAGAAATAAATTAGGGGGCTATTAAATGAAATAGGCAGAGTACAACATTCATTGGCAAAGATCGCTAAGTCGACAATACTTTCTAACACAAGTTCATTGGGGATATACACAATAAAATAATGTATAAAATAAATGCTGAGTTTTACTACTTGATAAACACGTATGTTTATAGAACTTCCGACATCGGTAAGGGGACAGGTAGGTTGTATATTAAAGTGAGAGAGTCCACATGTGCTTCAAAAACCAACAGGCCCACTATTGTGAAAGGTTTCATAGGCAATAATTGTCTAGGTGGTTAACCTAATAGGTTCTTCACTATCCCTCTAATCAAATATAGATGCCCTTCTCCTAAACTACAACTTCCTCATCACTTCCTTTGGTATCTTTAAAATACGTACATCCCAGATAGGTTCAATCACCGAACAAATGTACTCGTTTTTTTGTTCACATGTTTCCCTCATATCTTTATAGTAATTATGAGGCATTTCAAATTAAATTCAATCTATTGATACTTTTCATCAGGCGTACTTAAATTTCCTTACAAATATCCTTTTAAGTATCGAAAATAATATTTTTAATCAAATATATTATTTGATAGTCACTAATATCAATCAAGCTTGGTAGAAAACATTTTTTTTTTTGTTCGTAAACAATATTTAGTTTATGAAAAGGATTATCAAAATCTTCTTTAAAGACTTCATTAAGAATTAATATATGATTTGATACCTCATAACTAAGTGAAAAACCTTATTATTATTATTATTATTATTATTATTATTATTAGTTGCACCGCGTCTTACTACCCATTCGGGTTATGCGCACTTACGCCAATGTGCAATGGTAGGGTGATTCTGAGATGAAATTAAAGACCTATAATTTAACGTGGAATCCAAACCACGGTGGAGGCCTGGCATTCCACACGTTTACAAGTTGTGATTAATACACGTCTTGTCAGAGGTGAAGAGTTTGGCAATCAGATAAATATGTGCCGAAACCAAGGATAGAACCCCGGACGCCAGCTCAGAAGGTCGACAACTTACCCCTAGACCACCAGGTCACCCCATATTAATAAAATGTATACATTTTTACTTCGTGGTTTTTACAACAGAGATATAATAGTGCATAAAATAACAATTAAAAAGTATTATTCACACTTGTATCTTCTTATAACTTGCTACTACATATTACAAGATAAACGATTAGTTTTCTTATAACGTGGAGGAAAAGTAATTCAAAATATAAGTCTCAAAACTAAAAGTTTTTTTATTTTGTAAATCAAACGCACGGATACGGGCTGGGCTGTATTTCATTTATTTGATGTATATGACGTTCACTCTCTTGACCGACTGATTCTTTCAGCACATGATTTATAAAGTAACTTAAATCTAGAACAGATACAACATACATCCCCCGGCCGTTAATTCATTTCTGTGAAAGGAAAAATCCACATTTCACCAATTACAAATTTTTAGGCCATCCCAATAATCTAATTCGGGACTTTTAACTCAGTAAAGGGCTATATATACTTCCACAAGTATCTTCAATACTCCAGTTATCTACCTTATTTAATGAAGTGAAGGCAACCTTTTAGAAACTCTCGTTTGTAAATCACTTTTAAGCGAACTACAGGTGTTATAGTGATATTTAATTAATTGTCCACGTTGAGCGTCAATTATTACGTTACTGGTTGGCGATGGGCGCCAATTGAAGTGATACCCTTTAATTAGCCGATAATTGCCCCGTGATCGAGAACTAATTAAAACGATATAGTATTTTGATGATATAATTGGTATTTATAGCCCCGTGATCAAGCCAATTATATTGATATGGAATTATGTGTGATATGTTAATTTAATAAATAAAACCTTTAATGTTGCATACGATTTATTAAAGTTATTTTATCTTCGACACTGAAGATATAAGTTTATATGATACAACTAAGTTGAACTACAGAATTCAGTTAGTGTCACTGTGAATTACTGTCTTTGATACAAAGTTGTTGTTTTTTTGTGTGGGGGTGTTCACTGTAATGGATTCATACGTACAAGCAGCTTATATATGACCTACCCACTACCCCTTGGACCGCTCGTGATTGGTGTCAGAACCAACAAATTGAAAAAGTCCTGGTGACAGGTGTTATGAAAGATGGCTTCCTATTGGGTGTAGGGAGCTAGCATCACTTGCTTTTTTGGTAAATACTATAGAGTTGATTTTGTTTTGATGATGCAATATATTGACATCAGTTCTGAAAAGCGCGTGATTCTCAATTGATGGAGTATTGAAAGGATATTTTATATACAATACTTAAAAGAAAAATGCACTTTATCCATGACTTTTTTAATATAAGAGAGGGGTCCAAATCAGTATTGTTACAATGTCACTACCACAACAAATAAATGTCCAAACTTTTATTTTATTTATTTAATATTTAAATAATGTAAAAATTTGGATAAAATTATTAAAAGTAAATTGTTTGTTGTGAAAGCTTTTGTGGCCAAAAGTCGATTTTCCTAAAATCAGTTTTAACAATTTTGATTAAAATTGGTATCTAGGCGGTGATTAAGATTATAAATAAATTGGCTATTTTCATTTTTCCATTAAATTTTTTTTTTAGGGTTCTTTACAGAATCTGAAACTTCCGTATCTCCACAAATATTTGAGATGCTAAATAACTTAGCATTGCAAAATTGATGCTATTAAAAATAAAAATAAAACTTTTATGTGAAAAGTATTTTTATAAAATCAACAGTTTCTGAGATATTGGCAAATATATTAATACAATTTTGTGAGCTTTAGTTGTAAAGAGATACTACTTAAGTTTTAAAGCACTAAATCTCCAATGCCATAAAGTAATTAAATATAAATAAGTAAGTCTCTAAAAGTTTATGTTGTTTTTTCCTTAAACCTCTTAGGATAAATGTTTGTACAAATATGATCTATCTCCATTTTAGACTCAATAGTCAATATTTAAATTTTTTATTGGTCAAAATTTATAAATGAGGAATACCAATGCGATGACATGAAGCTGTGCAACACCTAATAAAATGTCGAAAATTTTAACCGGAAGTTGAAATTTTAATACGAAGTGTTGCCCTTGTGGACCCTATATTGATCTTTTTGTATCGGTCCAAACATACAAATGAGAACATTAATTCTTTAAAAATAAAATTATAAAATTTAAAAATGGGGCTCAAAAAATATTTTACATAGATATATTGCAATGTATGCTTGTGTTTGATAGTGTATATTGTTTCGTTTCACATATATTACGAGTTTTGAGTAAATATCTCCATTTTTAAACAATAGAGCGAGAAATTCCATGTGGAGTTACGTAACATTTATTTATTTAATTATAAGAAATGAAGACCCGAAATCCGACCACTTTGTGAATATATTATTATTATTATTATTATTATTATTATTAGCACCGCGTCTTACTACCCGTTCGGGTTATACGCACTTACGCTAATGTGTAATGGTAGGGTGATTGTGAGATGAAATGGAGGACCTACAGTTTAACGTGGAATCCGAACCACGGTGGAGGCCTGGCATTCC
>CABFOV010000855.1:117755-132960 GCA_902141375.1 Timema poppense
AAAAAAATAAAGATATTAAAAAAATGTCTAAAAATTATAGAAAAATGTTAAGGGTGGACAACCCTTATCACTAAGGGGTATGAAAAATAGATGTTGGCCGATTCTCAGACCTACTCAATATGCTCACAAAATTTCATGAGAATCGGTCAAGCCGTTTCGGAGGAGTACGGGAACGAACATTGTGACACGAGAATTTTATATATAAGAGATATGCTACGTGTGGTTTTTCCTTATATTTTAGAAATAATTGGCATTAATAAAAACCAGTGTGACTGTTAAATCATATTTTTAAAACTACAAAAAAAATTAAAACAAAAATAGACTAAAAAAATAATTAACTGACCCCATTCTAGATGTTGTCAAGTAAAGAGTGCAGATAGCAGCACTTCAATACGTTTTATTGTTTGGTAGTAATCTTTTATCTGATATTCCGGTTAATCGAGAGTGAGATTGGCTCTTAAAAGTGTGTACTTCCTTATAGCAAACCGCATGCCAAGTATATCTAGCGATGCTTACGAAGAACCCTGACAAGCCTAGAGGATCATTAAAGGAAGGGCCAATATGAGCAACGTTTACAATAGGCGGGTTTTCGTGGTTGATCTGGTATCGAAGTTAACGAAATGTTTATGACCGAAACGATATAAGAGCTCGGTTTGGTAACGCTTTTCTTGACCAGCCTAAAGAGTATGGTTACGACCAATGAGCCTAGAATTTGTGTGCCAATTTCCTATTAGCATCACTTCTTATGTTAGATTTAAACGAGTATAACTTTGTAGTCAATGGATTTTAAGTGTTTTTGTAAATTAAAATGGACAGAAATTACTAGCTAGATATACATGACAGTAAGTAGGTACTTAAAAACCATTTAGTAATGGATAAAAGAGAGTTATATGATCTAGGCCTATTTAATATTTAATATATATTCCCTGGTTGTGCGCTATATGCCACTAATGCCACCTAGCAGTAAGCAGATATCGCAGTAGCTTAGCCACAAGACGGGCTGTGTTTTACTTTATCTTACCATTTGTGCATCAGCATAGTGCTCACTATGACATATCGTTAGTCCAGAAAAGGGTTGTTGCCTGAGTGTAAATGTTAGGAAATCTGCTGAGGTGGAATCGGGGAAACCTCTTGAAGTGGTGGGTGCCAAAGCTCGTTGTAGTCAAGGAGCATGATGAACTATTGAAGCTACTTAGAAATCCCTATCCATCAGATTTCTTCCTATGGGGGTTAGTGACCATTGCTCACGGGATCCCAGTGGATACAGTGAATAAGCTAATTTTCAGGAGTTTCATTGAGAATCTTCCAAAACTCCCTAGGAACTGGAAAAATTGGAATTCAAATCTTAAAAAATAGATTTGAGGCTAATTTTCCAGGTGCCCACTATGGATTTTGTTTTTACATCCTATTTACGCTATTAGTGACGAACTTAAGATGCTTATTAATCTCTAATTTAAAAGTACCAGTGAGTAACATTTTCTCTTATTTCTTTCTCCTCGCCTCATTGGTGCAAACGTTTTGATGGAATGTAAGGAAATAAAAATGTGGTGCAAACATATTTATAACAAATAAAAAAAATATAGCCCAAATAAAGTCAAATTGCTTCAAAGGATAGCTACGAAAATTCTAAAATGAAATTATCCGACATTTCAAGGTTTCCTGGGCATCTTTAATTTTTTTTCTGACTTGACCTTTATACACTTTTACTTAGCGAGTGAAACTTTCGTTTATTTGATTAATCCCACTGGAAAAAATTGTAACAGCTTTTAATCATCAATTTTTTTGTATTAGTTATTTATTCAGTACCAAATGTTTTAGGTATTAATTGTGGCACAGTGTACTATAAATGTGATATACAAAATCACACCATGAACAACTTACTCATGCTAGCACAATGCCGTAATATATACTATAGGCAATGCATTTTGTTAACATGCAATGAAAAAAATGCTTCTTTTTTGTATTAGTTTTTAAGTGAAAAATGAATGGGTCTTTTAAGACAAGCATTTAAATTCCCAGATCTTTACTATTTTTTTAGATAAATTACCAGACATTGCCCTATTTTTCCAGATCCCCTTGCTTATAGCCACCATGTGTAACGTTAAATTAGATTTTGTCAAAGTTATAAATATTGTTCACACTGTACAGGAGGTAGAAAAAACTCTGGTACACCTACATCCGCCCTCCCCCCACTTCCCAATCCTCCTGTATCCATTTAAACGTATTGAAAGAGAGAAGTAATTCCTTATACACAATACAATTTTATGTGGGAAGATTTAACTTTCCAGGCAACCGATATTAATTAGTGAACATAGAACTGTGCGCCGATAATCTACGCTTTTAAAAGAAGTTTCATCCACTTTAAAATTTCATGATTGCATGTTACAGGAACCCTCTCTCCAAGTGGTGTGCATACTCTTCAAAAGTGAGTGGAACAAGACATTTTAAACTCTCAATATGATATGTTATGGTTGTTAATAAGTTCTTGTTAATGATTAAATGGTTTTACAGGAGTTTCTTGATTAACATTTCATTGCTGCCTGGACGCTTTTGATTGCTCAAAACATCAATAAATATAACCTAACAAACAAACCAACCAAGGCTCAGCTACGCATGATAATTATTGAATCTTCATTTTTCTTTTAACATAAATGAGCTTAGAAATCTCAAAAGTGATCAATAAAAAATAATAACATGTAATTACTATTGAAATACATTTTTACGAACTCCTGCATTGCCAAGTACAGTGAGATCTGGGGCTCGTCGATTCTGTTCAGTGATAACGCTGGTAGCCCTGATGCCACTCGGTAATGTTCATTTGTTTGAAAACAAAACTTTGCGGCCTTTTCATTTGTCTTTCATGGCTAGCTTTGTTCCACCTGAATTTGGTAAGAAGTCTGTTCTAAAAGGTATTTTTCCCAAACCAAAATTTTACTAGTGTAATTCTGATAGGGGGAAAAAACCGTTCATAACGGACCTCCTAAATAAAATAATTATATGGCAATGCGAGGTAGAAACGGATTTGTGTGCACAAAATAGATTAACGCTTTTTTATATTTACAAGGTCATCCAAGCAACCCAAGTAATGGGGATAGTTTCCTGTTGTTGCGTTGTTATGGTTAGTGGAATCACGATAGGGAATTTAGAGAGAAAAAAATTGTCTATATGTTAATATTGAAAAAAAATCCACTAAGGCTGGATTTTTTAAAGCATCGTGTCTTGTTACCCGATTGGGTTATAAGCTTGCGTACTAATTACGATAGTAGTTTTAGGGAGTGGGGAGGGTATATTTAGAGGAAGCGTACATTACATTTACGTGGAGGTTAAGTGAAAAACAACTTTGGAAAAAAAAACTCGGTATTCTCGGCCAATATTCTAACCTCGATTTCTCCGTCATCAGCAGTCTAGTCTACTGTGAGGGTACCTACCACCTTAGACCATGTGGCTACCGAAGGGGATGTTTGCTTAGTTGCTCACGAATTTGGTTGTAAGATATATTTATACTTCTGGGGGCGTTAAATTGTATTAGCCCACTTAGGTGGCCACGTGGTCTTATGTTCTACTCCCACAGTTGAATAGAATGCCGATAACAGGAAGATCAAGGTTCAAATCACGGTCTGGTGTATTGAGGGTGGTTTTAGAAAATAGTTTTAAACTCTCCCTCCAAGCATATGCGAGTACAATTTTATAAATATAGCCTTCCTCATCCTTTAAAACAATTAGCGTAATTAGTACATAAGCGTATAATCCAAACGGATAGCAAGACGCAGTGCTAAAAAATTACTACCAATTAATTTGTTTGCGTAAATAAATTGGTTTGTGTATTCAGCTACTGAAAACTAAATTTATAAAGATGAATATGGCTAATAGCTTATCGCATTAATCTAATCCATTAAAGGCAAAAAAGAATTAAAGGGCAAAACAAATGATCTATGTTATACAAACAAACAAGCCTAAGCTAGATATTTTACTACAGGCTTGTGAGAGTAAAGGCGCCTATGTACTGGTAAAAACAATTATTTTTAGAATCAAATTGTTTCAGACAACTGCCTCAAACAAGTGCTAGACGCAGTAGGATATCATTATCAGACAAAACAATAAATTCATAAAACAAAATGGCCTACCTAATGTTTCCGCCATTAAAATAAAAAAATATTTTTTCCTGACAATTTAATTTTCTAAGAAATTATATCCCTCCTACCAGTATTGGTACGAATGTCTCAGTATGAGCATAGTATAAAGGTTTGAACCTTAGTTTTTTTTAATAATTACATTATATTTATTTTATTAACGCCAAGATCTTTCTTTCTAACTTAAGGAACAAAGGAGAGCTTAGTTTTATCAAGAGGAAGGAAAGATCATAGTGATAGATAACATGTCTTCTACCCTCTCTTCCTATGAATGAAATTCAAGCCACGATCACGTCTTCACCCTCAAACTAGTATATTGAGAGACTGGCCCTTTATAAAACATGAATGCAAGAACAGGCCATTTGTATACTTGTTTGGGGGTAAAATTTCGATAAATGGAAAGAATGCTATTTTGATATCAACTCTCAAGAGTATTTTACTAATGAATGAGTTTTTTAATTCCCAACTTTTCGAAAAGTCAACTAACGATTTTGTTTAAAACTTATATATTATATACTTGGTTTTATGGAAGTACAAAATAACCCTGTTGACGATGCTCGCAACATGATTGGCTGGCTAGAAGTGCATCGTGATGATTCCATTTAAAATCTTGAAGAAGGTTTACGTTACGTTTCATAACGTTATGTTTACATTAAGTGAACGTTAAGATGATTGTGATCCTGGCATTATTCTTAGCTGAGATTCAATGTAGCTATTCCAACAAACATGGGAAGATGTATTTAAAAAACAACCAAGAGTGGTTGCGCACAGCTAACAAATCAGTCGAAGGAGAACAACCAAGGAAATTATTTCCAAAAGCAATTTAGTGGCATGACAACAACTAATTTAAATTGGTTTTGGAATGAGAGCATAAGTCCCACGCTTCAATGCAAATATATAATTATGTCAAAGGAAAGGTTGAGAGGTGGGAGGTAAACTGTAACTGTGCTATGTGCTGATGAATGGTAGGAAACTACAAGAAATGATAACATTACAGAAATAAAGAAAGAGAGACAGAGAAAGAATGAGGGTGGTAAGACATCTGCATGATATATTCAAAGTGATAACTTAAGAAGAGTTTGCCAAGGCACAAAATAAGCTATTTCAATGGATAATATTTTTAAAATATTCTATAGTATAAATAAGTATAGAGATGAGGGTTTTATTCTTAATGTACTAGCTTAGTATATGTATTTGCCATGTGTGAAATGTATATGCCCTAATTTGTGGTAGACAAAAGATTGCATTTAGTCAAATAAGAAGTTATATATCAGTATAAACAGACAATAAATGATAATTATATATATTTGTGGTTTTAAAAGGTTATGGTTATATTGTGTTTATATGTGAAATTATTCCTGTAGGCATACTCTATAAACAACGTTTTCAAGAACAGAATCATAAAATAATTTTCTTAACTGGTTTCTCAACATCCCTCCACTCAAAAATGGGTAATTTTCCTTTACTATTATACCTTTCTCGTCCTGCCCGATAGGCCTAAGCTAAACGCCCGTACGGGTAGTAAGGCACGTACCATAAACAATAAACTCGTCAAGACTAATCAATCAGCTCAAGGTTCAAGGATCTGGCTTACCAATATATTAGGACTGGGTAGATACACTCAGTTTACCCTGAAAGGTAGCAATCTTACCTTGATGGGTTACACTATAGTGCAGCTCATAAAATGTGAGCGTACTGTAATTGGTCAAACTAACCATTCTTTCCGATCTTTCTGGATAAAGGAGTGTACATGATTATTAATTTCAGCTTAAATCTGTACTCAACCAAGATTAAGGTGAAAAAGAAAGTCACAAACAGCCACTTTAAACAAAAGGTCATTCAGCCTTAAAATAAAAGGCAATGACCCTACCACCATTCCACTTCTACTGAAATATTTCTTACTTCAACATTCAAGAGTTTAAAAAAAGAAAACAAAAAACAGACCCGTAGCCAAACAGTAAACTAATAATGCAACTAAATATGTCAAGTTTTAAATTAACTCCACCTTATATGGGCTAGAAGATATTAAGGCTTTCAAACTCCCCATGTACTTAACTGATTGAGGAAGAAGCAGATGCCATCACAAACTACAGGTGCTTGTTTAGACACAAGGTGATTACGGGAAGAGCAAAGTCTTTCATAAAGTGCTTAGTTTTCACGTTGTGCAAGTGACGTGCAATCAAAATACGAGGTACGCCTTCATTTTAGTTTATTTACCATGTCATATCTTGGAGAGATTTCATATGGATGGCAAGGCATAACAAATAATGCCACTCTAGGTGTGAGGTAGAAGATAACTAAAATATAACTTTAACAATACATGTCAACCGCTTCGGTGGTAGCATGATCTAAGTTAGTAATCACTCTTGAAAAGACCAAATTTTCAATGACACTGAGTGTGGGACGTTAAGCCCAAAGAGTTTGACTATCCTTCAACGCAAATGATGATACATTTCATCTCAATCAAATAATCCTCATCCCTAGCCAAATTATGTAAATATGTGGATGGCCCGATGGGTAGTAAAACGCAGTATACAAAACAACTAAAAACAATACATCTTGGGGACTAAAATATTAAGAGCTGGCTAAACAGTCCCAAGATATTGCCCTTTGATGAGAAGCACATGGGGTGGTTTTCCAAATGGGATTATCCCTTTATTGCGTATCTTCTTTCCATGATAATGAAGATAAATGCTCTATAAGCTACTCTCGACCAGAGCATGAGGTTAAGGTCCAACTTCATATGTCCCGATAATGTATTCATCAGGGCTTATCATGAGGTCACATATTAAAAAGCCACTAATGATTTTACAAAATTATCTTAACGCTAAAATCCAAGAAAAAGTAATAATAAAATTAATTAAAGGATTACCTTTAAATTATTAAACATAACATTTTAAGCAATGATACGTTCCTTCATATGGTATTCATGTTAAATGGTTGTAATTAAAACGAGGTTATATTTTCTCTATTAAAAAAATTTGTATAACAATAACAATGTTGAAGGTAACCATTTATATAGAGGATATCATAGATACAAAACATCCGAAGCCAGATTATAACAAAAATAAAATTACCTGAAATTTTGTAGTGAAAGATAATGAGTTTTATATTTCCATCAAAATGAAAATACAGTTTGAGAGATTCTTGAAATGATCGGATATTTACGCCAAGTTCCCTTTTAATTTTATAATTGGACAATTTAACCACATGAATATAGCCCGGATGGGTATAGACGTGGATATATATATATGTACATATATAATTATAATATAAAAATATATATATGTATATATATAATTATAATATAAATATATATTTATATGTATATATATATATAATTATAATATAAAAATATATATATTTATATATATAATTATAATATAAATATATATTTATATGTATATATATATATATAATTATAATATAAATATATATATGTATATATATAATTATAATATAAATATATATATGTATATATATAATTATAATATAAATATATATATGTATATATATAATTATAATATAAATATATATATGTATATATATAATTATAATATAAATATATATATGTATATATATAATTATAATATAAATATATATATGTATATATATAATTATAATATAAATATATATATGTATATATATAATTATAATATAAATATATATATGTATATATATAATTATAATATAAATATATATATGTATATATATAATTATAATATAAATATATATATGTATATATATAATTATAATATAAATATATATATGTATATATATAATTATAATATAAATATATATATGTATATATATAATTATAATATAAATATATATATGTATATATATAATTATAATATAAATATATATATGTATATATATAATTATAATATAAATATATATATGTATATATATAATTATAATATAAATATATATATGTATATATATAATTATAATATAAATATATATATGTATATATATAATTATAATATAAATATATATATGTATATATATAATTATAATATAAATATATATATGTATATATATAATTATAATATAAATATATATATGTATATATATAATTATAATATAAATATATATATGTATATATATAATTATAATATAAATATATATATGTATATATATAATTATAATATAAATATATATATAATAATTCTATATATATATATAAGCTGTCAGACTTCTGTGCTGGTGACCGGGGTTCAATCTTCGGTCCCGGCATAGATTTATCTGATTACCAAAACCTTTCTTCACCTCTGACAAGACATCTTGTGAATGTGGGGAATGCCAGGCCTCCACCATGGTTCGGATTCCACGTTAAACTGTAGGTCCTCGGTCCTCCATTTTATCTCACATTCACCCTACCATTACACATTAGCGTAAGTGCGTACAACCCGAACGGGTAGTAAGACGCGGTGTTAATAATAATAATAATAATATAACAAACTCTGAATTTTGGCATCAAATTAAGAAATTGGACTGTTTTTAGAGCTATAAAATAAAAATAAATTACTAAGAATGGAGTCTTAAACAAAAAAATTGGTAGTTTACATTTATCCATAGAGATGTCACAAGTTGTTTTTTCCTATATGTTAAATGTTAGTAAGTAATAGAAGGTACCCGAACGTAACTTGACAAGCAAGCCAATTCTAATTGGGAAATGTATCCCGTTTAACCAGAGTGTAGAATGTACGAGAACTTTTAATGTGGCATCGTAAAACAAGAACTCTAGTCACCAATAACTCGTATTAAAAAAATAGAACAATGTTCCCCGTTGGGTACGTAGGCTAAACATCAAGCTCATCTAGTCTGGTTTGCCGGCGACGTGGATGACGGGGTTTAAATCCAGAGCGGGTATGGCGAAGGTTGATTTCCTATGTGAATTCCCCTCTCCCCTTATGAAAAAACGATTTAATTTCTTCTAAGTCAGCGGTTCCCAAACTGTGGTACACGTACCATCAGTGGTGCGTACAATTTGTAAGGATAGATTCCTACAGGTTACACACATATTATAATTGAAAAGAACATAGTTTAAATAACATATAGATTTATTGATAGAAAAACAATAGTTAAGAAAGCAATGGTTTACAGTAATGTGGTTGGAAATGCGTAAGGATTTTGATCCAATCAGTTAGCAGTGAGAATTGAGACTGTGGCTACTAGGGCTGCGTAGTCGCCAGGCCACAGGTAGAAGTTTTTCTATAAAGTAGAACAATTAAAATAATTACTAATAGAAAAATATATGACATGATGTACATGTAACTTTAAAGAGGTTTTGCTTGATAGGGCCTTCAAAATTATATCTATTAAACACTTAGGATAACCAGCTGTTGATAACAGCAGTTGATGGCTAAGAAAAAGGTGTCATCAAAAGTACTATGGCTGGTCACATTCCCCTTTGGTACTGCCAGGGCATTCAATAGTACATAAGATTCTAATAGCAAGAGCTTTAAGAACAACACAACCAATAGAAAGCGATCGAAAGGCAAAAGTGAAAGAGTATTATTTGCGTGGACACCACTATAACTCTAGTGCAGTTACTTTGGTTGCGCACCGAAACTAATACTGCACGTGAAGCGTGATTACTTGAACAACCCAAGACACTGATATTTATCAACTGAATTGTAATAAGGTAAACAAAACTTACAACCTGGGGGTAGCCATCCATAAACTGAACTGATGCTCACGCCGTACAAGGCGTCATGACAAATTCTGATTCAAAAATATATGAAAGGAACTAGTGGAAAATTATAAGTCCCTAACTAAGACATTATAACTTTCTACGCCAGAGGCTCATAATGTAAAGACATAAAGGTCTATATATATATATCAACAGAGTCTACAGTACTGAAATATAATATTTGAAAAACAAGCAATAAAGAGACTCGTCCCGCATTCTAAAGGACACAATATTTAATATAATAAAATAAAGCTTGAGTTAGTAAGTCAACAAGACTTGAAGTTGATTAACGGTCAACTAGACCTACTATTAATTCGAAAGAAAATCGTCTCCGACAAAAAACTAAAAGGGTGCAAACAGATATAACACATCTTTATAACCAAAATAATATTCTAAGTCATAAGGACTCGTCGATTACTTTAGAATACTTAATACATCGAAGTCTGTGGTTCCATCCATAGCTGCGGTGAATCCCACGGCCTAGACTTCATAGGTGGTGTTGAAACGCGTCAGCCTGTGTAAAGTGGCGGTGTATCTGACACCTCAATCTTCATGGTCGACGTGACGAAGCTGCAGTCCTTCCTTCAATGCAGGGATACAGTAAACTGGCTATATTGTGTGCTGGGACACGGGCCCTTATATAGTTCCCAACCTGATACGAATGGAAGAAAGCAGAAAGGATGATAAACACAAGAACATAGAAAGGAGAACTACGGACGAAGGTGAGCAGAAAGAGAGAATTAACAAGAAAAATTCACTCACGGAGGAGAGGGAGGAAGAAACTCCCTTGGTTTACCACCAGGGTCGTTGATGAGGAGATCTTTGTGTTGATGCTCATACGCATTTCTTCTCTTCAACAGATCTAGTTATGATAGCACGTGGTTCGGCCATCATTGAATAGTTTTATTGAGCTTCACATGTGGGAGAATGGAATCAGCGGACATCCTGAAGATGTGAGTACTCACCAAGGCATATTATATGGAAATATATCTGTTTTAATTATGTTATTCAAAATCCATTATTATTTTAATAAGAATTGGTGATATATATGTAGTTTACTATATTTTCTTGTTAACAGCATGGCCAGCGTATGTAGATATATTGGACATTATCCAACGGGAAAAGCAATGCGTTAAAGTATTTTATTCATAACTATGTTAACATTAACCCTCTTCTTTGATATCTACTCCCGTATTTTACAAAAGTCGGTATTTTTGACCAACCACGTGTTTGAATGTTTGAAGGTATGGAGAAACGTAAATTTATTAGACTGCATCTTCAGAGTAGACTCAATTAAATATGTGAATATAGATTATTTCTTGCATAAATTATGGAATTATAGATTTTTTTAATTGTAGATGTCCAATCTAACTGATTGACATGCTACAAATTATTCTTGTTGGCATGCCATGAGAAGCCAAATAAAACTATCAAATTAAAGCCGGAAAAAGATGGGGCCCCATAAAATCCTACAAATATATTTTGACCAGTCTAGCTAATTTTAAGACAGATTTAAACACTTATTTGAGGGATGTTAACACTGTTTCAAGCTCAGACAACCGAAGCAGCAGTGCAGTCTGTGTTATAATATCTCGGCACACCATTATAATGTTCCGAAATAAATATTCAGCATTCATCAGCATGGTGGTATTCTTAATTACGGAAATTTGGGGTGGTACGCCATCCAAAAAGTTTGGGAACCAATGCTCTAAGTCATATCTTCTTCGTCCTTACCCCATCAGTGTAATTATATTATGCGTATAACATGGACGAGTAATAGGACGTCTTAGAAAAAAATAACACGCAAATACTTTTCCACAAATAAGAAAACACAATCAGTGATCTTAAAATATACACTCCATTTACCTTCAAAAATATTAGCTCAGTTGGTAGCATGTCTGTCTAATGAGCCTGGCATGCCCGAAAAATGTATCATTAGGGAAACGCGATGAATTAACAACTGGGGGTTGGATGATGTGTCTGGACTATATTTAAGTTAATTTATAAGGAATGTGCTGATATATTCCGTCAGTTCAGAAAGTGTAGGCTAAATAACTCTAATAAATGCATTTAAAAAAACTCTTACCATGAATGTTAGTAGTCTTAACTTAACCAAGAAGGATTACTGTTTACACTATGACTATTATTATAAGCTAGACCATGGCTAGATCCTGCAAGGTAATCTTTTTACTCTTTCAGTAAAATCTGAGTGCACCATTTTGCTTATATCAATATCGATAATGTGTTTTAGTAAAATGTAAAAAAAATTTATCCACAAGACAGCATTATAACTATGAGGTAATAACGAATTGAAGCCTTAGCAAAATTGTTCATCGCAAGAGGCTGGTGAATTTGGATAAAATATTTCCCGTGGATGTTTAATTAGAAAACCTAATTAGGAATATTTATAAAGGACCATGGCTTGATGCCAAGCTGCGACTAAAATTGTGTACTTGCAAATCTTTGTGTGCAAGCTCATCTTATTTACATGGATTAAGGAGGAATGGAAGGGAATTTTTAATAATACTAATATCAATCTAAGTGTAAAAATATCCATGGTAATGCAATTAAGTTTTAAAAAATGTCTAAACGAATATAGACTAAATTTCTATAGATGATAAAAAGTAGGGTCAAAAATAATATTAGTTGAGTTTTTTCAAAAATATTAAATATTGTAGACCTATTTTTCATGGACTGTGAAAACATCTAGTTGATAAACTATTTTGCCAATCAAATTTTCAATTTTTATTTCTATTTGTGTGTATCAAAAAGAAGTTATTTATTACTATAAAATAACTAATACATGCATAAAATTGACCTAGATTAATACAAATTTACTATTAGCACAGTAGGTTTTATAAGTGTTGAATCAATTATTTATTAATACCTTTTACCTATAAATATAAAACATGTCCTAACATTATGAGCACCTTATATTTTACTAAGAGTATGAGTGTTAATTAGTTGGGTCTAGCTATTATGAGGCATTGTAAAAAAGAAAAAAAAAATCTTCTAACCTGCCCAAGACAGATTGCATACCCAATACCTTATGTCCTCCCTTGAAGCAAATGATTCAGCTGTATTACCGTAAATATAGGGTTTACTCTTTTTTTTTAGTACCACGTCTTAATTAATAACCGTTCGGGTTGTACGCAGGTTCACTAATAATAATTTTTATTTATTTAAGGTATTCAACGTGCACTTTCTGAACCGACCAATTATATCAGCACACGAGAATTTCTATGAACAAGAGTGAAATCACCCACCAATTTTGCCGGGAAAGGTAGATTCACATACCTTTAAGGGTTATTTTGCATGCTACATAATCGACATGGGACCAACGGCTTTACTTCTTCTCCAAAGGTAGTTGTGCTACGGATCTTTATCGCTAAAAAAAAATCCGTCAACCCCTGGCTGGTTTTTAACCCAAGAACATCGGAACAAGAGCCAAATAATTTTCCCCAGGACAACTATAGTTAAATAATACATATACTGTATATGGTCTGGTCGCTTTATGTCACATATTTGATTAAGCCATTAAGAGCATGCGTAAATACGAGTTATGTGTGTAAAATAAATTAGCCAATAGACTATTTTAATTTGTATTTAATTTATTTTTTAGAATGTAGCTAAAGGAGTATGTGCTCAGTGACGGTGGCTATCATTAAAAACTTATGAAACTTTAATCCTTTAGAATCCAAAGAACGCTTCCAATGTACTCTTCAAAACTTTGATGGAATAACTTATTGTTGAGTTTCCCAAAGTTCTGAAGCTCGTGATAGGTTAAATATAATCCGAAAATCTTTCAAGATAGTTTAAGCTGAAAAAGTAAACCTCTAGTGAAATTATATTACATTCTGTGACACTTAAGATAACAGTTTTTAAGTGCCATAGATCTCCTATCTGTGTGTATTTTGTATACACATAGTGTCATAACTTTTCGGAATATTCAAACTTGATAACGCCAGTGGTAATGGGTTGAGATCTGTAGGATTGAACATACTCTTACCCCGCTCAATATAATTACGTAAGAAACAAGTTAGAAAAAAAACAACCTTGGTGCATCTGGTCAGGACATGAACTCTTACCTACCCATCACCAGGAAACCAGACTGGACGAGCTTGTCGCTTAGCCCACGTGCGCACCAACGATGCATGTTTTTAGTTATAGGGACTTCTGAATCGCTTGAATAATGCCTGATAAATCTTTATAGAAATTGTAAATTTATCTTAACTCTACACAGGTATATATGAATATGTAAATTAATTGTTATCGTGATGCGTGGAAAGGTAAATGTGGTTATAAAATATATTATATCAAACACACTTAAAACTAAACAAGTGGTCAGTTTGAATGGTTAAAAGGACATCAATCGATTGAAATGGCTTGTATTATTCATCTATAAAAGAAATATTCACATATTTAATTTGAATTGACTATTTCCAATTGTGTCATTGTTGTATGGTGGCCTATGGTTTTTTGTCAGCTATATTTGTGTCGAGCAGCTTAAGTGAATTTGAATACGACAAAAACTATTAGGATTACTATCATATAAATGGAGTGAGCCACTATTCTTAAAGAAAGCGAATAGCACGAAAACTAATATTTAATCTCTTGTCCCTATGCAGTGTGTGTTGAGCTTAAGTTGGGTTTCCGCCAACAACCTGTTCCGAATGATAAACATGTCAAGGCCCTTTCCAGTGCAAGATGAAAACAGAGAAGTGAAGAACAGTTCTCAATTATTTATATTTGTGAAAAGAGTGGAATATACTACTTATGCATTGTTGGACACGGAGAGTATTGCCAAAGAGTCAGTTGTGTTTGATGACGTCTACAAACTTATTATTATTATTATTATTATTTAGCACCGCGTCTTACTACCCGTTCGGGTTAAACGCTTTAAGTACTAATTACGCTATTGGACTTGGAATTTGGAAGGTTAATTAGTGGAGGTGAACCCGCATTTGCGTGGAGGGAGAGTGGAAAACCAGTTAGGAAAAAACACCCCCAGTTCACCCGACCGAGATTAGAACCTCGATCTCCCCGTCCTCAGCAGTCGAGCTCGACTCGACTAGCGCGTTAGTCAACTACGCCACCGAGGCGGGTTACAAACTTATTAAAGTAAATTAAAAACAAACTTTAAGCTACATAAAGTAGCTAAAGAGGGCATATCTGCCATATTCTGTATGCAAGGTCTACCATCAGCCTCAGGTTTTGTCGTGCATACTACCGAAGTAATCACAATGTACGGTGCACTATGACTGGGATCTACTTTGACGATCGATTGTTTTTCTAGGCCAGGGCTGCGCTTAGCAGATGTGGGGCCCTGAACAAACTTCGTTTGCGGGGCTTCCTAGCTATCTGCCCCCCCCCCCCC
>CABFOV010000856.1:0-19517 GCA_902141375.1 Timema poppense
ATCACTCCTCTAGCAGTATATACCTAGCTAATGTAAGCCATCACTCCTCTAGCAGAATATACCTAGCTAATGTAAGCCATCATTCCTCTAGCAGAATATACCTAGCTAATGTAAGCCATCACTCCTCTAACAGGATATACCTAGCTAATGTAAGCCATCACTCCTCTAGCAGAATATACCTAGCGAATGTAAGCCATCACTCCTCTAGCAGAATATACCTAGCGAATGTAAGCCATCACTCCTCTAGCAGGATATATCTAGCAAACCAGGGGGTTGGAAGGGTAGCAATTTATAGGATGGCTAAAAGGGGGTGGGGGGAAGGTAATCACTTTGTCCTCTTATATGGGAGCTTGTCTATCACATGGTCCACGTTATTTTCTCAACTTTAGGACTTGGAAATGGAAAAAAATTTCTACTATATTTTCTCGCTCGTATTCCGGGCTGTCGTCCTCTCGTGGTAGTTTATATCCGTTCTTGGTACTTTGATTTAAAACTTTCCAAATTTTGTATCCCTAGATACGCCTTTTAAACCTATACCCAGACTCAGATGATGTTTTCGTGATTTTGTAACTTTTGAAAGAGTAGGACCAGACACACGAGATTTTTATCCAGCGTTAGGGTTTTTATACTCGTCCTTATGACGCCTAAATCACGTGGGTGGCACTTAACCTAAAACAGCACAACTCTCGTATTTATGTAACCGCTGGGGATAGCAAGTCCAGATTTTGGTGGGTGGTATCTTGGGCCCGGCTGACCGCCCCTATCCTCCCTTGCCCCCACGGCTATCTCTAGAACCACCGGGGCTAGGGAATATATTTTGGGGGTTGTACCTGGAGGATCTTAGGCCCGACCGACCACCCCCACCCCACGGCTATCTTCAGAACCACCGGGGCTAGGGAGTCAAGATTTTGGTGGATGGTACCTGGGGGGAACCTAGGCCCAACTGGTCGGGGTTGTTGCGCGCTCGGCACGAGAACAGAGTGACGCCGGGAACGGATGTTGCCAACGCACGCGCTCCGCCCAACCGAGTAAGTAAAGAAACTATGAAAGTATTGGTATTTCACCGTCGGCGGGTATTAGCCGTCTCCCACTTATGCTACACCTCTCATGTCTCCATACAGTACCAGACTAGAGTCAAGCCCAGCAGGATCTTCTTTCCCCGCCAATTTTCCCAAGCCGCCTCGCGAAGGGCCCTCTCTAGAGCATCCACTGTTCCTCTTCTGGGACGAAACCCATACTGCCAATCATCAAGCCCATCATATACCTGTATATAGTCCCAGAACCTCGAAACTAGGAGCTTCTCCATCACCTCACCGAGTACGTTGAGCAAAGTCAACGGTCGGTAAGACTTCGGATCCGTCGGGTCCCGATCCGGTGACTTCAACACTATACTCAGCTCTCCTACCTTCCATGGATCGGAGAAACGGCCCTCCTGCATCGTCTGGTTGAATATCGCCAGCAGGTATACGGAGATGCAGCTCCAGGACTTCTTCACTATCTCTGCCGTCAGGAGATCCAAATCAGGGGCTTTCTTGTTACGGCAGCTTCGGACCGCGTCGTGTAGCTTCTCTCTGTTGAAGAGAGGAACGTCCACTCCAGCATAGTTCTCCATCGCCTCCGCTCTCGGGGCTCGATGTTTCTCAGTGTCCCTGGCAGGGTCATCATCTGGAACAATGACCCTCAACACCGCCCTCGCGGTATCCGCAGCATCATCTGTAGCATGACCATCAACTCTTACCCATAACGAGCTTTTAAACCAAGCCCTATGGGTTCTGGTTACCTGTGCTGGAGACGAACCCTCTCCAACTTGCCTCCTTGGTTCTTCTCACCGCCCACACGTAGATGTTCCTGACCTCCAGCCTCCGCGTCCTGCCTTCTCCTCCGTCTGACCCGAGTGACCTTCCTCTTCCTAGTCAGCTCCGAAGTCCATCAGGCGGACCTCTTCTCCAACCTCCACGCCCTCGGGATCGAGCGGTCGCAGGCAGATCTCATCGCCTGCGTCAAGGCCCTCTCCCTTCCATCGATCTCCTCGATCCCCTCCATCTCTGCCCAGTGATACAATACGTGGTATAGCGTGCGAATGAGAGGAACTTCTCATTTGAATTCCGAGTCAGAATATGATTTAAATAATTTAATTTTACTCTACTCTCTTAATAAAAAAGTAAAAAAGACGAAAATTGTAATTTACTTTATGTGCAGTGTCTAGTAACATTTAATTCTTCTATTGAGTTATACAAACTAATGTAGATTAATTTCACTAACTACAAAAATCTAGAATATTACATTTACCGTTCGAGTAATTCTTTTCCCATAGTTCATTTTTCAGCTTCGTCCTCACGTAGTCTGGATTGCTTGTTTTATATAATACTGTATGATCTTGAATAGTAATAAAAATAATTATTATTTGTAGTAGTAGTACCACCGCGTCTTATTACCCGTTCGGGTTATACGCACTTACGCTAATGTGTAATGGAAGGGTGATTGTGAGATAAAATGAAGGGCCTACAGCTATACGCGGAATGCGAACCACAGGGGAGGCCTGGCATTCCACACATTCACAAGCTGTGATTAATACACGTCTTGTCAGAGGTGAAGGAAGGGTTTGGCAATCAGATAAATCTGTACCAGGACTGAGGATTGAACCCTGGACCACCAGCACATAAGTCCAACACCTTACCCCTAGACCGCCAGTTCACCCACGTCTTGAATACATTAATAAGATGTTCTGTTACACCCCCTCTGTGTCATTTTACTACACGACCAGTGAATATAATAAAGGGGAGTGGGTGAATCTAAGGAACAAGTGACAAGGGAAATTATTAGCAATATTTAAAATCAACAATTTGAGCGGTTTATTCAAAACAGTGACAAGGGAAATTATTAGCAATATTTAAAATCAACAATTTGAGCGGTTTATTCAAAACAATAACAAGAGCGCGGAAAACAGTACATTGTGTCATTACATCATAATGTGTTATGTTGAAAACCAATCTTAATGACAACAGTATTATATCATTAAAGTTGCGCAGGTATATTTACTAGAAAGAAACAAACTTTGAATCCATTAATTATTCTGATGGTTCAGTCTATATGAGACACAACAACATTACGAATATAATTTAATACAATAGATTTATATAAGGGCCTGATGAACACCTTGAAACTGTTACAAACGTTACTTTATATACAAATAATGAAGCTTTAAATTACTTTACTTTAACCATAAATCTCATACAATGGAGTTTACATAACGCGAGAGTTTGGCTATCAGACTTTAGTCAAACTCCCCCGGGACTATCTGATCCTGACTCATAATTAGGAACCGAAACAATATTTCCATCAATAAACAATATAAATGTCCTATTAGGACATACTTTAGAAAAAGATTATTAAATGTGCAAAGGTCATCTTTAATACAAAAATAATAATAGTTACTTTACTTTACGATAATTCAATATGCAAACAATATAAGAAATGTTACCTCGGTGTTTAGAAAATATAAATACAATTATCCACAATTTTAAACATATTAAATTTAACTCGTTCAAACTTTAAAACAATAATTGTGGCAATCTACATGATTCAATTTCCCTAAAAGACTCTAGCGCCCAAGTGGCGACATACAAAATGTTTCATTTTATATAGAGTGATAATATTAAGATAGTTAGATTTAGAAAAAGAATGTTAAAGTTTTATATACAAAAAACTAAGAATTGAAAATAAATCACGAATCACCATAGTTACGATTCCGATACAATATACATGTTTATCCTGCCAATGTCCAGGTCCAAGACAATGGTCCGTCGTCGATCGTAGTTATCCATATAGTCAATTTTGGCATACTTGCGCAGTCCATTATATAGTAGGGTTTCGTTGCAAGGGAGGGAAGGTGGAAGAACAAAACACACGCTGGGTGACGTCAACGATGTCTTCAAAAAGTCACGTACACCTTTGTTGATACTGCTTCATCAGAATTTCAGCCTATTTCTTCAATCATCCGATGTTTTGAAGGTAGTTCATCTTCCTACCATCAGAGGCCAGGTGAATAGTTATTCTCTAGTTGCCTTCAAAGTTGCACGGCTCATTACTCGCCAGTAGAATCGGAGTGCCGGGACGTCTTGTTGACACATCGTATCTCACTTGACCCACTCGTCACTTTAGGACGCCAGGTGTAGGCCAGCCTTGCAGATTACTAGTGTAAGCAGATTCATTTGGTAAGTACATGAACAGACTATTAATATTGAATTGTATTTATTTAGTGAAAATATATTGTTCAGCATTGTTTTATCATGTCTTATTAACCTACAAGAACTACAACAGAGAAGATTACCATTGTAGGGATCCTAAAAATGTCGTTATTATTGGAGCGGGTTGTATGATTCACCGAGATATATGCGTTAATGTTTGTATGTGGCGGGCATTATGCAATGTAATGTTACAGTTCCATCACAAGACACTAAAACTACGTGACAGAGGTGCAGAGGACACAGGAAAACTGTACGTCTACTACAACCAGAGATAGGCGGGAAAGAGTTATCCCTACACTGCACCGGAACTTTGTCCAATGTGCGGTAACCCACAAGAACAGGTGTATTACAGATTTTCCTCATTTGCCCAGCGTCCAATGTGCGGCGGGCTTAACGTGGACGTATTTTATTTATAAATCCAAGATAAATCTTTTCATATTTTAATATTTGCATCAATTTCTAACTAAAATTTGACAGAGTTGGTTTAGTCCAATCGTTTTTACTAAAATTATAATTTGAAATATTTGTGAGTATTTATAAATTATTGATATTGTATTCCCATGCATGTCATGTAGTAAAATGCTGTCTAAAATATATTTAAAAAATAAATAATTGAGACAAACAAGCCTGTTATACAAAAATGTATTAATCATATTATTTTATCATCGAAAGTTCATATAATCCTAATAGATATTATGATATAAAATAAAGTAGAGTAATTCACGGTTTTTAAGTATATTGGAAACTCGAAGTATGGTTTTCTGGCTAATATTTTTTCTAATGTAATGAATAAGGAATGTGTTTAGGTTACAGATATTGCCATATAGCTACTATCACACGACACTTGCTTGTACTAGAAACCAAGTGTGCTAGCTAGCGCCTAGATATCTATATACTAGCTAGTACAATAGAAACGGGACTAGAGTAGTCACACACTACTAGTTTGGTACTAGGTTCTAGTGCAAACATTTATGAAACATCATATATTAATTTTGGGTGCAGCAGCTGCATTAATTTTTAGTAATGATATCGAAAATTATGAGAGGGAGCGTGGGAAAAGAATATGGACACGGGACTGGCTGGAAACACGAAATAATGGTCGCGTGATGCTTAAAATAATATATTCAGAGGTTAGGTAATAAACGTTCAGGGTGACACTAACGTTTAGTATCTTCCTAAATTTGTATTCATTTATTTACGATGTGGTCAGAGGCCTCCATGGGTGTCCAAGTACAGTATCCTTGATACTCAAATGTTTTTTAGGCATATGAACACTTTATATTCTAGAAAAACAGACCCCCAAGTTTAGTATGCTATCAAGTTTATTTAGATTAAAATTGGGTTTGGAACACAGTTTGTCGTTTTACATGTCATGTTTTTAATTAAATATATTGTGATATTGTGGAAATTTGCTATTATATACATAAGGATGTTTATTGTTAAGTATAATTTTCTGCCAAAAACAAAATCACATCCGATGACCATTTTGGTGCCATTTCTACCATTTCTCTACACACAGTCTCAGCGCACATTTATTGGTCGAATTACACAAACTAGTATCGGAACTAGTACGAAAATAGCGCCTGTTCTATCCTCATAACTAGTATGGTATCAGTACCAAGAGGCAGAACCAGTATACTTTTTCTGATTCACACGACGCTAGATGATGACGTGATAGCTAGCACACTGGATTTCAATTACGAGCTAGTGTAGTGTGATACTGGTATTATTTACATATTTCAATCAATTATACGCTATGCATGGAGCTTAATATAATTTGAGCCTATCATGATCATTGAACTTAATATGTAGGAACTAATGATAACATGAAGAGTGGCTATAGCCAATTAAACACCGGAATGCACCATTGATCTTTATAATATACCTGGATAGACATATGAGGATAAAATTTCCAAGTAGAACGTCGCGCAGAACTGTGTAAGGGAGAAATAAAATTTGGGATATTTCTTTCTCTCTTACACACATTTGAGGCAATGTGACATTTTGAAATCGTTCTCCAATTTGATTGAAATTATGGTATCTATAGTTGTATGTAACAGTTAATTAAATAATTAATGTGTTAGTAAATGTTTTAAACTCATGGCTTGTTTTTTTTAATAAGTTGATGCAGATGTAGATGTAAGAAATTATGTAAGAAGTAGGAATACTGTTAAAACTTATTATAATAACTCAAATGTCGTAGGTAATACGAAATTTAAAGTGAGGGTAAAGGGAAGAAACTTTGCATGCCTCAATGTAGAAACAAGGGATAGACAAGGTACTGCATATCACCAAATTTGTCTAATCTAGTACTAGAGAACGCACTGAAAAGAGTTTCCATATTGGATACAGCATTTCGGGCTGGTGTGAAAATAAACGTATTGGCTTTTGCGGATGATAAAGTAGTGAAAGGAGAGACAAAATATGAATTAAAAAGTAGCAACTGCATTATCAGAAGAAGAAAGGGATTGGTGATGAATTATTAAAAATTAAAATGCATGATTATAAAGAGAAAACCAGGATAAAATGTAACTTTAGCAGTTGGAGGAATTAAGTTTGACAAAGTTTTATCCTTCAAGTACCTTGGAACTACAATAAACGAAAACAAAAACATGAAGGAGGAGATAATGGCACGGATACAAGCAATGTTTCTATAGGTTGAATTAAATTTTCAGAACAAGGATGGTGTCCAGAAGAACAAACATAAGAACATATACAAAAATATTGAAACTAGTGCTACTCTAAGAATTTGAAGTGTGAACGTTAAGCAAGAAAATGAAAAAGAAGCTTTTAGCGTTTGGAAATAAAGTATCAAGCAAATGTTTTAACTAGCGCAAGAAAATGTAAAACTAAGAATTAGAAAAAATATGAGATACATGAACTTTTTAAGGAAGCAGACATAACTCCAATAGTAAGAAGCAAAATAATTGAGTAGTTGGAACATGTATTGAGAAGGGAGAAGGCAATTATAAAACACGTGTACCTAGGAAACATAGGGAATAAGGCCACTGGAGATAAAAGAAGTGTAGTCGGGTTATAGCACTGAATGTAGATGAGACTATCGCTGTCAACAGGAAAGCGTAGAAGGTAAAGAGCAAGGTTATGAACTGACTGGTTCAACTGGCCAACTAAATAAGGTATATATTAATTTATAATAATTTGGGAAGGACTTAGTAAGTAATAAAATCTTACCTCATGGTAATTTTGGTAGGATAAACAACTTCCAAAGGAGGCTTCCTACTACGATTCTATATCACCGTTCATACTATCAAAATACTAATATACAATAGTATTCTGATACGAGATAAGGTCTTCCAGAACAATCTTCATACCAAAATCAAAATGAAGTAATACTTTCTACAAGCCTGTAGCCTAAATGATAATTTGAACTTAAGAATACTACACAAAGTTAATCATTCAATCAAATGTAATCAAGTTGTTAGATACCTTATTTATTATATATTTGAAATTTGAGTATAATATGGTTCAATTATCTTATTCTGAAACAAATACAACAACTTTATATCCTGGAAGTTTTGCTCAGATTGGTATTCGATCCTAGTCCACTACATGTGACTCTTGAAAAGTGATTATGGCGATTTTGTTTTCTTAAACTGCTTGAATGTTCTCCTTTGTCTCGGCCCATGCCTTCAATATTTAACTGTAGAATGCGGGCTTGGAATCCAATATATTTTGTCTGGGAGCTAATAAAATAGCTGATTTGATTTTATCTTGGAGGATCCTGCAGGTTATTTAGATCATTAGAAATGAATCATTTAGTTCGGTCATCATGTGTGAAGACTTTCTGCCACTCAAATGTCTTAGAACATCGCACAGGGTACATCATCTTGGAGATTGTCTACGTGTCAAACAAACCTGAAATAAAAACCTCCTTTGATGGCCTCACACATAAAGGAACGCACAGAAAATAAACCGATACCCTGTTTTTGATAAAGAAATAAATAATCAACTCAAAGTACATAGAGGAGGAACCACAGAGGACCCCAGTCTTTCTTTACCCTTCAAAGAGGAAGAGCTAAATAAAGAAAATAAATCCCTCAAAATCGTGAAAGTGTGGGGTCTAGAAGGAATATTCCCGGATTTTATAATGCTATATTACATAGCGAAAGAACTTCCCAACAATTCAAAATAGCGCAAGATATTGCTATCCTTAAACTGGAGAAATCTTAGTAGTAACCCAGTGAACAACCGGTCAATCGCACTACTGAGCGTCTGCCGCAAGATACTGTAAAGATTTTTGTATAATAGCATATCCCATCTTATTGATAGTGAAAATCCTCAACATCTGGCTTACTTTAGAGTGAAAAGAAGCTGCTGCGAGTAATTTTTGGCTATAATATCACTTATTGAAGAAGGCTTCCAAAATAAACTGAAAACCTCAGCAGCCTTCATTGACCTGTCTGAGGATTATGATACTATCTGGCAAAAAGGACTGGTATTTGAATGAAAGAATGCCATTTCTTCCCTTCACTATTATAAGATCGACACTCACCAATGACCTAGAGAAATTAAAACTATATTATAAAAAGTAGAAATTATAGCCAAACCCTAGCAAAACGGAAATTAGTCCATTCCATATGAGTAACTGCTTTGCGAGTAAAGAGCTAAACGTTATTTTCCGCGGAGGAAAACTACGCCGTAACGGAAACCTCAGATATCTTGGGCTGATACTTGACAGATCCTTGACATACAAGAAACATCTTGTAATAACAGGACATAAAATCTTTTATGAGTTATGTATTAAATAGTTAGGTATTACACATAATAAAACATAATGCAGATGTATTTTCACAAAGACAAAAAAAAAAAAAGATTTAACATGTTAACAATATTTACACTTTACATCAAACACAGAGACTGAGCGCTTAGCTTTCTCTCTCTTTTGTCTTTTTCTTGCTTTTTCCAGTGGGGCACCGCTAGATGGTACCGCCCTGCACAGAATATAAAAAACAACTTATTCTAACAAAATAAAATCGAAAAAACAACATATTAAGAAAATTGGCTTGTACCAACTGAGGAGCTTGTACAAACACGTTGAAAATGACAGCACAATAGCTCATATAATTTGTTGCTGAATATATTTTTCTCCTGTGCGGAGTAGAAGTAACCACGTCGGTAAGGTTGATGTCAATCTGAAAGAAGTAATGAGGGTGTCTGATACTCTCAAATTAACACTGATACCGTGTCTCTCAGTTCTCGCCAACATAGCACCTTCAGTTCCCCGACGACAACAAGCAACAATACGTAAATGGGAGAAACTAAACAGCCCATCATTCAACGATACTCTGAAATACCTTCCACATGCCAAATTAAACTCTAGAACAACAATATGGGAGAATATTAACCAACACCCGCCAGTCATTTGACTTGAAAGAAGAATGGATAAATCGACGGTTGTCATATCATGACCAGGAATCATCAGCTCAGCTATATCCGACAAACCCACTTCCAGGCATGAACCGACAATGGAAAATATGAAGCTTACTAAACAGAATATGAACGGGTCACGCCAAAAATAAGGTAGCTTTACATAAATAGGAAATGGCTGACAACTCCCGATGTGACTGCGGTGCTTTGGAACAGTCATTGTATTACAATATTATACATGGTTGTCCAACCAGAAAATGTAAAGGAACCAAAAAATAACTTTATTTATGCCACGCCTGCAGCCACAAACTGGCCGCGTTTGTTGAACATTTAGCTGTGACGTTACCCATTGTTATGATACGGCTACGTCTCTAATAATAATAATAATAATAATAATAATGTTAGCTCACTTTGTATATATGAACCATACTATGTCTACGTATTTTATCTTGTAAATATTTAATTATATCAAGTTTATGCATTTGAGCCATATGCTAAATAAATAAAACCAAATACAAGCTAACATCTAACTTTAATTAACACTGTAGCCTTGGCAGAATGTAAACAACATAGGTGATATTCACGCATTTTAATATAGTAAATATCTTACTCGTATTAGTACACTATGTAGCCCCTTTTCATCCTCCAAGACAAAGGCAGGCATACAAAGTATAAAGTTATAAAATAAGGTGAGAATAAATGCAGAGCGAGCACATAGGACACTAAAAAAATGAATATTATATTATTATATAATATATACGCTCATATTTCCACGCAACCCACTCATAATTATTGCGCCACCAATAAGGGTAATAAAAGGATTTAAAGAATATTACCAGGAAGGTGAGATTATTTAGTTAAAAAAAAGGTAGAAGTCATTGTGTCAG
This sequence comes from Timema poppense, assembly GCA_902141375.1. Classification (NCBI taxonomy): domain Eukaryota; kingdom Metazoa; phylum Arthropoda; class Insecta; order Phasmatodea; family Timematidae; genus Timema; species Timema poppense. The sequence continues at coordinate 10,523 of CABFOV010000856.1, forward strand.
ATGTTAAATAGATTAATATAAGTTTTATTTATAAATAAGGGATATGATTTATCAAAAACTTTTCAGGTATACACGTTACAATGTTATCATCTCTATCCACAAGTCAAAAGGTCTCCCAAAGCATAACATACCTTTCCTTGCCAGAAGGACTCTGGATATTAAACATTATTACAATTATCACAAGTCATAAGAACTCTGAATATGCAAACATTATTATAATTTCCACAAGTCGAAAGGACTCTGAATATTAAACATTATTATAATCTCCACAACTTGGGAGGACTGTGAATATTAAACATATTTTTGCTAAAAAGGAATTTGGATGTACAAAAGCCGAAACTTAATTTAGTTCTTACATTTATTTGGACACGAAGACGTGCTCAAGATGGATATCTTGCTAAGAGTGATTTGTCCTCCTATCTCATGGAAGTATTTATTTGATACCATTTGCTCAGAGAGGGGGAAAGTAGTGGTTACTCACACACAAGGTAGACACAAAGAGAGAAAAGGGGTAAAGAGGTAGTGGTGAAAGGGGAATATGTGGCCAGAATGTCCTGGAAGAACCCAGAACAGTGGTCTTGGCTCGTGGAACCATCTAGTGCTGGAAATGTTATACTTCACATTTCCCGGCAGCCTTAGCGAACACTTGGGATTGGCCCAGTCCGTTCCCTCACTCATCCAGTCTTGACCACCCACCCACGTCAGCCGATTTTGTGGCGAGGGAGATAGTCAGCTTGGGATGTACACAGTGAAATAGAGCTCGGTAAGCTTAGAACATTATTTAAGTTTAGGTGGAATAGTGTTGAAAGTAATTTAGTGTCCTGTTTTGAAATTTAACATTGTAGTTTATGATAAGATGCAAAGCTATTACATGTGAAAATGAATTATATATCCTTTACTGTAAATGTTTATTCAACCAATTGTGATTATAAAACTTAACTAGTTTCAAACAATAACAGTGTTATGCACCAGAGGAAAGTTTTCGCACAAGAATAGTTAAAGAAACCATTAGAACTGTTCCCTTAAAATCAAAAGATGAAAACTAGTTTCTATGTTCTTATTTGATACGCCTTGTGGTAACCATACTTGTTATTATCGAATTTCCATTGCTTTAGCGTCAATGAATATACTTATTAGACTGAAAACAAAAGGGAAAATACTACCTTTTATTCGGTCTACCGTAGTGATCCTTATACTATTCTGGTTGGACATACACACACCCCTTGCAAAGGACCAAAGCGTGACGCTCAAATTCAAAGATTGTTTGATTATGAGGGGAGAGGTTTAACGGGTTTTTTTCACTATTATCGTGCAAAAACATGTATCTGGTGAATAAAAGTGATGTTTGAAAATACATTTACAATAAAGGGTATACCATTCAGTTTTACATGTAATATTATACAAATAGAAATAAAACCTTTAATATATTATATTAAAATATGTTGCTATCATACATATTGTTAACAATCTACCAATAAAACAATATTTTTTAAATTGACTATTAACCTGTACGGTATTTTGGTTTCACAATCCATATTATATTGAAAGTTCAATAACGAAAATAAAATAAGGTACCGGTAGGTATCTTAAACTTGATTACATTTGTTTGAATGACAAACTTTGTGTAGTTTTCTTACTTCCAAACGATAATTTAGGTTATGGTATAGGCTTGTAGGATGTATTACTATATTACAATGTATTTAAAGTTGGCTCTTAGCTTGTATATTGCTTTCAGAAACCATATTATATTGAAAGTTCTTTAATTATAATTAAAAAAGGTACCTAGCTAAACATGTTATTGAATTTGTTTGAACAATATACTTTGTGTATAAGTCTAACGTTGACACGATTATTTTCATGACACTAATACAATCAGAACAAAAAAAAGTACAGGCAAATTTTAAATTTGATTAGTTCCAAGTTTGATTAAAGTTTCTAAAGTGAACCTTTTATTAAAGCATTTTTTTTAGATATCTTATCTAATAGTGCAAATACGTTAGGCCATTATCTATTAATAAAAGACAATCAATTTAAATAAGACTTTAAACATTTACTTTTTCTATGGCATTAGGAACTCAAAAGTGCATTGCCTCACTTACACAAGTACACCACTTATCCCATCTCGAGCTAGTTCTATCGAGTCCACCTCATTACACCCTATCGATTCCAGGTCCTTTCTAATGTTATCCTCTCATTTGCGTCTATATCGTCCCTAATCATCTCTTACCACAGGGTTGGGTTTGCCATTCAGGACCCTGAACAAGGTTTTAGAATATCTCATTCACGTCGTATGTCTTGCCAATCGTTATCAACGAGACTTGATTATACTAGTAATGTTTTGTCATTAATACATAATATTTAACTTATTATTACGCAACCTCTTCCTAAGCACCTCTTTTTCGAATACCCTAAATTTATTTCATCATGCAAGGTAAGATAGTACGTTTCCTACCCACAGAGAACAATCGGTAAAATTATTGGTTTGTATATTATCTGAGTTCTACCTTCTTGGATAGTAGTCGAGAAGTCAACAACTTACCATCTGAGTAATATCGTGCATTTTCCGGTTGTATTATTTTCATAATTTTCAATCTAGTATCGCTGTTGCTAGTTAAAATTGTTTTTAAACATTTAACCTCGTTATCCCCGTCAAATGATACGTTTGTATTAATCTCTAAATTAACGTTCCCAATCTTTTTTTTATATAATCATAATATTCTTGGGCTTTTCAGAATTCACTTCCAAAGCTAATTCCTTACGAGCCTCTAATAAAATATAAATCTATGTTATATTTTAAATTGAAATTATTCTATAAAAACTACAGTCTTAATTATAAAGGCAATTGGATTTTCAAAAGAATGTATTTGTTTATTAGTATAGTAGGTAACACCGTTTACTCTGAAAGACGTGTTGTACTCAAACGGGGTGGAGGTTGAATCACTCTTGTTGTACTGGACTGGTATCAATCCTTTATTGAATTTGTTCATACCTTTCACTTACACCAAGGGCTAACATGTTATTCTTGCTTGAGTCCACAATAATTGTAAGACTTATAAGAAAGGGATATAGCGTAAACAGGCAAGATAATACTCTTTCTTTTAGTGTGATTGAAATTTATTTTCTTTTTTAAATGACATTATGACAAATTATTATAAATAACATTATAATAAATTTAATCTAGAAAAAAACACTATCTTTCATGCTAAAGCGAGGGTATAGGTACTTCTTCAATTCCCTTTCAACGTAGAAGCTTAACTCTGCTACTTGTATGTTGTACTAGAACCTGTTAGCTGATGAATTAATTTTAAGAAAGGGATCCTATAATGGAATTGAAAAAAATCTTCATATCATGACATTGTCTAATTGTAGATATCCTAAGATATTAAATTTTATTTTATTTCATGGCCTGTTGGTTTGAGCACTAAAAAGAGAAATATTTTGTTTATAGCTACAAAATAATCAAAAGGGTTGTAAGAACCAGATTACTCTAATAATTTTTTTAATTTTTTTTAGTAGCTTTACCATTTCTGATCTACTCTTTAACTGTGAATTTTTGAGAACGTTAAGACTTATTAACTTTTCCAACATAACGTTTCACAAAGTGTAACGTGCTATACAATAATCGCTGATAAAGTGATAAACTTCTCCAAGCAGCTCAATTTAACATTCATCAATAGTTAGTACCAATAGGCCTACTAATTATTTTAGTATTACACAAATTAAAATAACTTACATTCAGAAACAATATTTGTGGAAAATTATTTTTTACTAAGAAAACGCTATTGTCTGTCTCTATCATGTAGTCTTGCTAAATTTTGCCATCGACTGTTTTTGAAAAGGGATCAAAAGCTTGCAATATTGTAAATATAGCCTTTTATTGAATGTTGAATAAAGACAATTAGAATAACTAATACCTTGACATGTATTAAATTATAATATAATTAGTATTAATAATATTAGTTAAAAATAATGCGCAGCATACCCAATCACAAATGGATGATGACGCTTTTAGACTGTATCAAGGATTCAGTTCTTTCAAACTTTGGCCTTATGAGCCACACTGTATAATCTTAAAATACCAATTTATTTATGTAATGTGCTGGACTACACTTGTGGAAATTTAATTATATTAACCTTGCACATGTGTAATTAATTACATTTATTAAAATTCGACATTAATACGAAATGTTGCATGTTACTATTTATTTTAGTCTGATACAAGGTATTTCCAAGTACTTCAGGTCGAAAGATTTTAATGATAGAAAGCGCTACTTGTCAACTACCTTTTTTTTGCGAAGTTTAAATTCACTCAATAGATAGCAGCTCTACCCTTTTCAGTTAAAGCATCCGGGAACCTTGCCATAGTAGACATGGCGGGTATTAACTTTCAGGAATGACGGTAATTGTGAAAGAAATATTGCAAGCAAATTGTGAATGTAGTGAATTTATTCGAGTCTAACAACGCCATTTCATGTTATTTACAATTTAGTCAAGTTAAAAATGCAGAATGTTGCACAAGGATCTACGTCAGATAGTCAAAAACTTGATAAAGTGAACGTTCTCCATGATATAGGGAAATCGTCGACTCCCATATCTTCCAACTCGAGCCCGACCAAGTCTGAAACAGAGACATATTCAGAGCTGCAGCCAAGATTTATGACCGATTCGTCAGAAAGTGAAGAGGACGACGTTTCAGAGGTATTTATTTCAAAGTTCTTTCATCTATGTTGGATTAGTTCACGTTTGGCCTCGAGGTGTCCTACGTTTCAATGAACTTCGCCGAGAGACATCTTGTGGCATAGGCCTAGCATGTCTAATAGACAAAGTAGGCCCTATTTAATATTTAGCAATATCATCAATAGCTTTTGGAATATTTTATGAAGAGTTTTACACAGTTTGATTCTTTATTCCATTGTTCTTCAATTTTATATTTCTGCACTTAATTGAACAAAAATCAATCAACTTGTGAATGTGAAAGGTAAAAGTTTTAATTTTATTTTGTCAATAGTATTTGTAATTTATATGTTAAAAGTTTAATTTACATTAAAAACAAATAAAGTCTTGATAATTTTTTTAATATAGGCCCTCTAGGCTAATAAGATAGACTATAATTCCTTTCAACAAATGGTTTCACTATTTTAGGTTACATAAGAAATTAATTTAATTCATAATTTACCACTAATATCTAATTATACCTTAAAATATTGTTTTTTTATGTTATAATCACGCATGGCTTTTTGCCACAGTTTATTTAAAATAGATTAGGTCTAACCTAATTACTACCTTACTTCCCAATGTGTGATAAAAGAATATGCCAAACACTGGGTCATTGGACTTATGGCCAATAAATTCATAGAGGGTTGACTTGTTATTTAAATTAAATTTGATAATCTAGTTTAAATAATTGAATTTTAAACATCCAGGCCTATTTCACATGGCTGAATTATTATGACATTAGCAGTTGTAAAAAAATTACCCAAGACTTAAGCCTAAAACAATTTTGCTACTATATCTTCAAGTGCGTGATCTATTGTATGGTTTGTTGATCCACTTAAGTAAATAAAACTAGAACAGGGGAAAATAAATGCATCTCAGGCCTAATTATTTAGGAAAATTACCCACACTTACATTCCAGAATATAAAATACCCAAAGACAAATTAAACCTAATTTTTTGTTTTACTTGTATACTGTCCATCTCCATTGAATTTGAAGAAGATTTTAGGTAGGCCTATTAAAATTACAAGTTCAGGGCTATCTTTACAAGGTGGGAAAAATACTGTAAAATGACCTTTTCACTATACTTTTTTGGGTGCATGCACTTTGATGCAATGGAGGAGGAGGGGGGGGGGAGGTTAGAGAATCAATTGAGCTTTTGATTAGCAAGGGTCTTGATTCATGCATAATGCATTAGCCTGCTAATAAATAATAGGTTCAAGTAGTGTGTAACTTAGTGCAAATTTCATCAGCTCAATAGACAACCTTTAACATCATGTAGGACTCTATACCCGGAAGAAATATTGGGTTATTGGTTAACATTTATTTCTACAACAATAAGTTAATGCTCTAGGCTACAGATTTTCTTAGAAAAATAAAATCAATGTTATATCTTGAAATAATGTATCTACTAGGCCCTACATAACTTAGTAGTAAGAGACAGTTTGTGTCCACATGTCATTTTAAATAGATAAAATATTTTGTTTATTTATAATTACAGAGAATAAGAGTTCACTGAAGATATTATCAGCTCTTATATTTTAAAGATTGGGTATTCTAGTTTGTCATATTTCAAACAATTCTGGATCATATTAATTTTTATTGGATTTGTCAATTTCTAAAATCTATTTCAAATTTTTAATAAAATCAAGTTGGTAGGCCTAAAGTTAATACTGTAGAATTGGCCCTTAAGAACTTTAATGCACTCGATTTAAAGTTCACTATTTTAGTTGATGTATTTTATCTGCCTTTTATTAAATCAATAAATGTTCAAGCAGACAGGAAATAAAATGTCACTTTCCTATAATCATTAAAATCATTTAAAAACTAAATATAAAGCCACCTAAAACACGCCACTAAGTCGAGAAACTTAATAATAAATTCACTAATATATGGTTAGCCCTTTTTGGTAGTTGATCATTTGCAGAAATCTCTTAACGGTTTGTAGACCGTTCAACATGTAAGCCTAAAGCTGGTTGACCGGGGTTCCCGTTCATTTTTGGATGTCATTTTTATGAATTTACACTCTCACTCCCATAAGATTTTCATTTGAAAAGATGTGTTTATTTCACTAATAACTTTGGTACATTTAACTTAGATTAAACTAAAATAGGTAGCTTGATGAATTGTGCATTTTTCTATTAATTACACTTAAGTTTAAATTGTTTTGTTTGAAATCAGGAAGCTAGCTAAAGTTTATATTTAGACCTCTTAGGAGGGGACCTGGTGGTCTAGGGGTAAGGTGTTAGACTTCTGTGCTGGCGTCCGGGGTTCAACCCTCGGTCCCAGCACAGATTTATCTGATTACCAAACCTTTCCTTCACCTCTGACAAGACGTGTATTAATCACAACTTGTGAATGTGGAATGCTAGGCCTTCACCGTGGTTCGGATTCCACTTTAAACTGTAGGTTCTCCATTTCATCTCCCAATCACCCTACCATTACACATTAGCGTAAGTGCGTATAAAAATAATAATAATAATAGACCTATTAGTCCCTATGGATTATCTATGGCTTATCAGTAATCCAGTCTCAACCTCATGATTTTTTAACAATTTTATTACTAAGTGGCCTACACTTTATGGCTAAGGTACACTTACCTACTAAGCATGGTAGGTTTGTTCCTTTTTTATACAAGCCTATTTCATAAGTTTGGAGTCTTGGTAGTCATAGTGAGGACCTAGGCGTAAATAAAGTAATACTTAATTTATACACCTTGGGATCAAGTATTTTATGAATTTGGTATGATCTCACCTCGTATTTGACAGAAGTTTACAGATGCTGTAACAAACTACATATCTAATTGGATTTTATGGACATGGCACGATTCAACCTTGCACTTAACCGGATTCAAAATAATCTACCCTCATTTCTGCCAGGATTTTTTCGGATAAGTTACATTCTAACTTCATATGTTTGAATCCATTACAGGCAGACATTAATATGCAAACATATAACTATTTGAGTGTTTGCTGTTTATTGTATTATTTTGACTAACTAACCCTAATAACCTGAAGTAATTGATGGACAAAAGATTATAAGACACAGAGAAAAACAAAATAAACGTTTAAAAAAAAGATGCCTAAGTGAATAGCTAAAGTGGGAAAATAATGCAGTCAAGAACACAGTTGCTTAGAAACCTAAATTTTCCTGAACATTTGGGTTTAAAGCAATGAGAAGACGTATAAAAGACCTAAGGTTGACCTATATATAATTATTTATACAGAACACTGATAATTGGTTGTATGGCTATATTTTTTATTCTCATTTCACTGTGCACATAGTCTTGTATTACTTAAGCTAAATTTTGTTTAAGGAAGTCGGTCCTTTCACCTCTCTTTTACTACTTTCACTATACTTGAATAAACGCACACTTTGCATGTAAAATTAGTTTGGTTAAATTATGATTAAATAGACTATATCAAATTAATCTATTGTTTAACTACACAAAAATTAGTCTATAATTTTTCATTGGCAAGTTTTACGCAGATGATTAACCGAATACAAAATTGGTCTATACACTTTTTTCTGGAAGGATACATAATATTTTTTTTTTATTTTATTAGTTCCATGACAAGTAGGCTATAATCTAAACCTTGCAAGGGATAATTTAGGACACACTAAAAATCATATAACTCAAGACATTTGCAAAGGTTGTCATAGTAAATAAATTGTTGGAAAAAATAGGATTTGTATTTGATACAAAATATATGATGTAAAAATTAACTTTATTTACTCTCCTGTCACTTTTTGTTGTGTATGTGCTTTGCTCCTTATCTTTGATTCATGCATTATATTTTCTTTTTATCTTTCCCTTCTCTCCATCTTTTCTATCTCTAGGTCTTCAATTCATTCCATCTCTTCTCTATATCATCTCTCTACTCCTGCTTTTTTATATCCTCTTTACTCCCTCCACCTTTTATCTTTTATTACAATTCTTCTTTTCTCACTTATTTCTCCCCTCTCATCTCTCTTTATCCCCCTATTATCTCTTTCCCCCCTCTCATCTCTCTTTATCCCCCTATTATCTCTTTCCCCCCTCTCATCTCTCTTTATCCTCTTCTCATCTCTCTTTCTCCTCTTCTCATCTTTCTTTCTCCTCTTCTCATCTTTCTTTCTCCTCTTCTCATCTCTCTTTCTCCTCTTCTCATCTTTCTTTCTCCTCTTCTCATCTCTCTTTCTCCTCTTCTCATCTCTCTTTCTCCTCTTCTCATCTCTCTTTCTCCTCTTCTCATCTCTCTTTCTCCTCTTCTCATCTCTCTTTCTCCTCTTCTCATCTCT
>CABFOV010000856.1:20222-39643 GCA_902141375.1 Timema poppense
CTCATCTCTCTTTCTCTCCCCCTCTCGTTTCTTCCCCCCTCTCGTTTCTTCCCCCCTCTCATTTCTCTCCTGCCTCTCATGTCTCCCCTCCCTCCACCTATTCTCTTTTTTACATCTTCCCTCCATTACCACCCTCCAATTTTTCTTCTTTCCCTCTATTTTCTTTCCCCCAATCTTTTTTACCCCTTCTATTCTCTCTCCCCCAATATTTTTTATCCCTTATATTCTTTCTCCCCCAATCTTCTTTCTCCCTATATTCTCTCTCTTTCACCACATTTTCTCTTTATTCTCTCTCCTGTTATTGTTCCTTCCCATATTCTCTCTCTATTCTCTCCCCCACATTCTCTCTATTATTCTATCTTTCCCTCATATTCTTTCTTCCCTTAATATTTCTCCACTTTATCTCACTACTTTTTATTCTCACTCTCTTCTTTATCCCCTTGATTCTTGGTCTGTTTGATTATTTTTCTTTTCCCTTCTATTCTCTTTCTTTACCAAGCTTCTTTCTTCCTTATATTCTCTCTTTCCCACATCTTATTTATCTCATATTTTCTCTACATCTCCCCATCTGCATTTCCTATATTTTATCTTTCCCTCCTCATCTTCCTTACCTCCTCTATTTTTTATTCCTTTCTCCATCTTTTTATCTCTTCTATTTTTATTCCTTTCCCAGCTTCTTTATTTCCTCGATTTTCTCTATGTCTTCATCTTCTTTATCTCATCTTCTCTATCTCCTCTATCTCTATCTCTATCTTATCGTCTCTATCTCCTCTATCTTAACTTCTTTATCTCCTCTCTAGTAATGTTGAGCTCCACTGCTGAAGACGGGTAGATTGAGGTTCGAATCTCGGTCAGGTGAACTTTTTTTTTCTTTTTCTAAATGGTTTTCCACTCTCCCTCCACGCAAATGCGGGTTCACTTCCTCTAATTCAACTTTCCCAATTCCTAATCCATTAGCGTAATTAATACTTAAAGCGTATAACCCGAACGGGTAGTAAGACACGGTGCTAAATAATAATAGTAACAATAATAATAATAAAATTTATCTCTTCTACTTTCTCTACGTCTCCACATCTTATTCACCTCTTCTCTTTTCTCTATACCTATCTTCTTCTTTATCTTTATTTTCTCTATATCTCTTCATCTTCCTTATTTCTATTTTCTTTCTCCATCTTTTTTTATCCTATCTCTTTACTCTGTATCCCATATCTTTTTCTCTTCTTTCCTTATTGCTTATCTTTCGCAGTCATTTCTTTTCCTACTTTATAATTTCTCTCTCTTGTTTATTCCTTATATCCCAACCCCTCTTTTATCTGCCTCCTATCCCTCTTCTCCCCCTACATTGACACCCTCCCATCCCTATTGATCCTCTCCACATCTCAATATCTCTCCTATCACTACTCCTCCCCCTCCACTTTATTGCTCTTTTATCCCCGCCCTATTCTCATCACCATACTATCCATATCACCCCCCTTTCCACTCTTTTTTCTTAGCTGGTCCTCATTTTCCTTTCCTCCCCTTTTGTTTCCCTATTATTACTCCTCTCCTGCCTCTTCTGTTATTTCCTTCTCCATCATGTTTCTCTTCTACTTCCCTTCATCTCTCATTCTTAAATACTTGTCGTGATCTCCCCACAAGACCTATACCCTATCTAAGGTAGGAGAGGTGCTTACAGCTAGCAGAAGGTGTTGTATTACAAACATTGGCTTAGAGTCCCTCGTGTCAACCTTATTGGAAATAACTATTATTTTCTTAGCAATACTATATTATTAATAATTATTTCCAAACAGGTTGACATTGGCTACTTTGAGTCACTGTTTGCAATAAATAACCTGCTGTCACTTACCTTCACTCCTACCATAGATGCAGTATATTCATAATAGCGTTTTAATTGAATGACAGTTGAAAAATCATATCTTTATGTTTTGGGCTACCAACACTTGTAAAAGATCACTGTTTTGTTATAAATGATAATATTTTTAAATACATGTTTGACATTTAAAATAAATGTAAACCTAAATTTTCTCACACTTTTTCATTACTTTTAATAATTTCTTTTTATCCAATCCAAAACAATATTTTAAACTTAGTTAAAAGTACTTATTCTTTGTTTTGGAATGTTATTTTAAATGTATCTTTAATACAGGCATCATATTTATTTGGAAAAAAGAAAAATTTGTCATTTTTTAAATATAATTAAAATATTTTATCCACTACGTGGGGGAACCTTTGTAAAGAACTTGTTTACATCATGATCAATCACATGGTTTTAATTTGTTGGCCGCCATTTTGATATGTTAGACCTTTTGTGAAAGAGCTGTGAATAATAATTTTTTAAAGTTTAATAAAACAATAAATAAGCTTTGTGCCCAACTTCAAATAAATATGAATAATATTAGCTTAAATTACTTTGGTTAGCTATTGCATTAGTACATTACCATATATCCAAAGTGACAGATGTCAGCTGTTGGTGTAGGGATACATTAGGGACTATTTTATTATCTTTTTGAGCTGTCATCCAAGTAAACTCAAGTGATGAATGTCCTTAGGGTATATCAATGTGTTGAATTTATTAAGTAAACAACACATCCTCCACCAGCATAATCAAGAAAAGGATTATTCACTGTAAAACTCTATTTTATTTTATTATATTATGTAGGTCCTGTATCTAGTTTGACGTTTATTTCAGGAAACTAATCCTACATAAACCACAGGAATACTCTAAGAACACAGCCATTCTAGTCCTGTAGTCATTGCACCTAGGAACCCAGCACACACACAAGGCATTGTGTGTTGAGGTGACCCGCCTCGGTGGCGTAGTTGGCTAACACGCTAGTCGTGTTGAGCTCGACTGCTGAGGATGGGGGAATCGAGGTTAGATTCTCGGTCGGGTGAATTGTTTTTTTTTTCCTAAATGGTTTTCCACTCTACCTCCACGCAAATGCGGGTTCACTTCCTCTAATTCACCCTTCCTAATTCATTAGCGTAATTAGTACTTAAACGCGTATAACCCGAACGGGTAGTAAGACGCGGTGCTAAATATTATATATATTGTGTTGAGGTGGGATACTAGTTGCAATGATTACAGGACTAGAATGGCTGTCTTCTTATAATTCAGCATTCCTGTGGTTTATGTATAATCTGTCATCAAGTTTGATGTGATGAATGATGCACATAGTAGTCATATTCCATGAGTGTCCTCTCATTTCATTTGTTAAGATAAGGTTACAGAGGAATATGTCAGCTGGATAAAGGAAATAAACAGGTTTGGTGATTAAGCTTTAATAGATATGAAGACAAAAATGTTTACAGAAGGTGTAAATAGCATGCACACACTCAACTGTTTTAGCTTGTATTCTGGCTTCATTTTAGCCATTGGCTATCTCTTTCAAGAGAGTTGTGAAAGATGGTGTATTATTTCATGGTTTAAGTTTTATTCTAGCTTGTATGAAATAGCAATAAGAATGTAGAGTGTTATGGCAATCTTAGGGCATAAGAGGTAGAGAAGGTTCTTAAAAGTCAAATTCTCTGGTTCACTACTTTTCAGGTCCAAGGGTGCTGCACTAAATCGTTTCAATTCTGTGTGTGTATATTATATATATACATAAATAAAATGAAAGGGTTGATGTCCTGGCCATGGTCACCAGATAGCACGTATGACCATACCTTGACACTCCAAACCTGTTCTTGAAATGTTATGATTTCAAATTTTAAAATTTAAAAACAATGAGAGAAACCCAGGTAATCACCTGTCAAAATAAGGTTGCTCATTATGGCAATTGAAATGTCCATTCCTATAATAACATCCAACCCAAATATTGGATCAACATTTTCTCCCATATATGTCAAATAAAATATCGAGATCGTAAACTTATTGTAAGCTTGGTTCCTTATTTCATGAGATATTTTCTCTAAAGTTCACATACACATTATTTCAATAAGCAGGAACAGCATTATTCTCTTCTATATGGAAAAAGTTTAATGTGAAAACTGATTTCACTTATTCTTTTTAATATATGTTTAGGATTATTTACTTATATTTTCACAAGATCTAGACATTTAGTTTATATTTTCACAAGATCTAGACATTTAGTTTTAACTCTTGCTTTAGCTTTATGAAAATATTTATAATCTTTGGATAAATTAATAATATACAACACATATTTGTTCATTTAGCACCCCAAGGAACACCCCCAATACTAATAATATCTATAATTTGTATTAGAGATGGGACAATACCAGTTTTTCGATTTCGATTTCGATTCTTAGATTTTTACCTCGAACCGTCAATACTCGATTCTTACTGGAATAGGCCTGAAATGAAGTGGGAATGGCTATATTGGTTTATGTTAATAGAAACCAATATGGCTGCCATGATAGGTAAACTTTTTTTTTACCAATTTGATTCCATTCTGGGAATTTTGGTAAACGTCTTTATTACACATTAGACTTTTAAAACATTTTTGTTTTTACAAATTTCAGTCCTAATTTTGATTTTAGCTTTACAACTTTGAAATAAACTCCACCTATATTATTAATATTTATTTTGTGGCAGTAAATTTGCAAAGCAATCATAATATATTTCTTAACAGGGTTGGTATCTGTTAATATGGAGGTTTATTTGTGTTTTTTCTTGAATATTATGCTACCACAGTAAATATGTTTACATATTGAAGCAAAACATCAATTTCTAGGGTTTCAAATCTAATCAATGCTTTTAAAAGTTTTATGATGCAATATATTGAATAATTAATGAAAAAAATGCATTAACAGCCTTTAATACCTGATATTCATTAATCTCTTAACAAAGCATTCACGATCATTTGCGCATATCTTTAGGAATCGAGGCATCAAGAATTGAGCTATTTTCTTGATTATCGATCCTCTCAATACCCTTAAGAATCGATAAGAATTGAGGAATCAAATTTCTCATCTTTAGTTTGTATCGAAACCATTAGAAGACCAACTGTAGTGGACCAATTAAAATCAAATTCTCAGGATTTAAAATAGAGAGCAGAAACCTGCTAATTTTTATGCATTAGTCAGTCCCATTGGCTACTAGATAATTTTTTTTACATTAGTCAGTCTGTAAACACGTCTTATTGATTACTAGTTAATTTTGCTACATTAGTCAGTCTGTAAACAAGTCCCATTGCTTAAGAGTTAATTTTGCTACAATAGTCAGTCTGTAAACAAGTCCCATTGCTTACTAGTTAATTTTGATACAAAAGTCAGTCTGTAAAACGAGTCCCATTGACTACTAGTTAATTTTGCCACAATAGTCAGTCAGTAAATAAGTCACATTGCTTACTAGTTAATTTTGATACAAAAGTCAGTCTGTGAATGAATCCCATGTAATGTTTGTAAAGTAGGATTTTGGTAGGAAAAACTTAGTAAATGACAGTCACAAACCCTACTAAAACTACTTTCATTAACTCATACTTCAAGTAATGAAATTTAGATCTTTAACTTTTGTTAGGTAATATCAATATTTATTAAATAATATTAATAAATTAAAAGGCTATCAATGTTGAACCCAAACAAGTATGTTTGTTTTTTATAATAAAAATTCTTCCTACCAGAATCAGGGTAGATATGGGTTCTATCAGGGGCTTAGCGACATCAATTTTGGGACACCCAAGGGTGAAAACTTGAGACGACCTAAGAAATTAAGTTGTTACCCTTTATAAATTAGAGTATACTGCTGACATTGGTGTCCCTAACACATGCACAAGGCAATTTGATTGGAAACTGCTTGGGTATAAACTAAAGAATCGGTGGGTTTACTCAAAAAGCCATCTTTGGCGCCCATATCAATTAATTATTGTCAATCTTGGGAGTCTTAAGGTAAAGTGCTTGCCTCAGGACCTGATTGTGAGTTCAGACCCATTTTTCCTGAACGATAAAAATCTGCAACATAACTTCCTTCGGAGGTTAAGTAAAGCATTCGGTTCGTTGTTGTTTGTGGCATGTAAAATAACCCTGGAAGGTATGTCAGAATACATTTCCAGCAAAGTTGGTAGGTCCTTTCTCTCTCGCTCATAGAAATTCTCGTGTATTGATATATAATCATTTGGTTCAGAAAGTGTACGTTAACTACCCCAAATAAATAAAAATAAATAATTGCTAAGGGATGGCACCCCAATTCCCACTATTCCTATAGGTTACATTAAAATTTAATTTTGTTTTATATGATAACGAAACATAGTTACATACTTGATTACCAAAACTTTCACTTTTATTGGACCTATTAGATACATACACAATTTAATTTCACTTGTGTGTCTAACTTTCTAAAAATATTACATTTTGATTCACATGCTTGGTAACCAATGTTAAGCCCCCCCCCCCCCCNTGGCTGCACGGTTTTGTGTTTTGAAACACTACCATGGTGTTGACAATTAATGACCTCACTTAGTTGATGACTAGGTTACAATACCTAAGTCATGAATCATGTTAACATGTCATGCATTTTTAAATAACCTTTTGTTGGAATTCGTGAATGTTCTATGAATGAAAAAAAAAAGTTATCAGGCCATTAATATTGGAATAGTATGTAGTTTATTATGCATATTTTTTTCTTTATCATCAAATAGGACAGTAACAGGGGATATTACTTGACCTGAAATGTGGTTTATTAATGTATTATTTAATTAGAAATTTAACCCCGATGTGTCACTTAAGGTGGGAATGTAGGGGACACGAGAAAAGCTCAGTGTTTTTATAGCAAAACTTTTTTCTTGTCAAAAGAAATCAAACAATTCTCCAGTGGAAACAGTTGAATTTTCTTCACATGTTGATATCAACAGCTGTTGAATGAATATCTGTCAAGTGTTCTGGAATTTAATGACAACTTTTTCTCTTAATTTAAAAATTTTGTCATCTAAGCCTAATAATATGATTATGACATATTCAACAGCACTGTTGATATCACCGTGTGAAGAAAATTGAACTCTACGTTTTTACTGAAGCAATATTTGATTTATTTTGGCAAAAAAAGAAAATGCTATTCTCTAAAAACTCCAAAAAACATTTGACCTTTTCTCACGTCACCTACACTCCCATGTTAATTAGAAATATTAACATTAATTCATTAAAAATGATGACAAACACATGGCTTACTTACCATTTTAAAATTTATAGCTACTTTGCAATCACATAACTCTCTATGTGTTAGTAATAATGTCAGTTACTGAGAGATTGGGGTTTGAATCTTGAAAGGATACTGAGGGTTTCCCACTCTCCCTCCACACAAATATGTGTAAATTTTTCTCCAAATTCTACTTTACTCATCCCTACCTCAAGGTTGTATGTTTATGGGTAGACCTAGTGGTTTATCTTAAGAGACAGTGCAAAATACAAAGAATACACAGCCATACTCAGGAGGCTCTTAATTTACCCAACCAGTTTGCCAACACTACTTGCCACATTTCCACATGTGAGGTTAGACCATCTTGGGAAAAATATCTTCTTTAAATTGTGCTGATACTTATTTAATGCATGATTAATACTTAAGTTTAAATTAATACACATGTTTTGAGGTATTTAAACACCTTATTTTGGTTACTTAATATCTATTGATTACACTTATTCACTGTTCAAATGCAATAAAAACTAAAATTAAATTTAATTAATTGCTACTTAGTATGGTTTTGAACTGAGTTGTTACCCTCATCATTGTCAGTGATTACACAAAGATGCCATAATTCAATGTACTGTTACTCTATTTTCTTTGGCAGCTAGTTAGACTACTAAAATAAAATAAAAAAATTGTGAACATTTCTTCTTTTGGTCATCTGCAGTTAAAATAAAATTCTCCATGATAACATTGTACATTTTATTGATTTTTGATTATTTACTAGGCTGATTAGCGAACCACGGTATCAATCATTTCAATAAGAATTGCTAGTCCATACACAAAATTAATAAATCACATTAAAATATTAGGCCTATTTTATTCAAAGTACTATTTAAAAAACTATAATTCAATTGTTATGTTCTCTGCCAGTCATAGTAACGATACCAATGTTTACACATGTCTGATTATTTAATATATATTTTTACATATATACATTTTCTCAAAATACTATTGTTTTAATATTAAACATTTAATATAAATATTCTCAGTGCAATTATTTAGCCTCATAATTATCATTTTAACATTTGTGAAATATTTTCATCATTTTGTATACCTAATATAACTTATTCTAAAAATATCATTTACTCACTACTTTTCAATTTGAAAAACCACAAAAAGATTTCGCAACATGCCAAATTTAAAATTGGTTGTAAGTGATCCAGCAGACATCCTTAACCTCTGCAGCTCTTTGCACACCAAAAGTGGTCCACAAGTGCAGATCAAGATAAATAACTATTTGAAGGCTAAGACTGGTTCATTTGTCACATTCATGATCCCTCTACTGAAAGAAAGTGAGGAGGCAGTTGTTCAAGTGATAGGGGAGAATGTGTTGGACCATGAGCTCAGGTTCCCTTTTGTTGACGACTCAATTCAATTGGCTGTGAAGCGGCGGCGATCTTTCAAGGGATCGACTAAAGATCTTTATACAGACCTTCAGAACATGCTGAAGACTGTGATAAACCCATTGCCAGATCGTTACCTCAATGTTCCTGTACCCCACCCTTCACAGGACATAATAGCGTTGCTGGTTTGTCTAGTAGACTATGATGAAATCGATAATGCAGAATACATGTGCACTAACCTTGTTCAGGACTGTTTCCGCTACTGTTTTGGTACAGTTATCAATTCCTTGGCTTTTGAGGAGGAAAAACGTTTGAAACTTCAGTGTCAATCCTTGCTATTGGTTGCTAGGAGACTATTCTCACACTTGGGGCACCTACCTGAACTTCTAAAAGAGATCATGGTAGAAGCTCGACGACTCACAAATGCCGAACGATGTTCGTTGTTTTTACTAGATCCAGATCATCAAGAGCTGGTGGCTAAAGTGTTTGATGGTAAAGATGGCAAGGATGAAATTAGGATTCAAAAAGACCAAGGGATTGCAGGATATGTAGTAGCATCAGGTAAACTATTGAACATCAGAGATGCCTATAAACATCCACTCTTCTTCAAGGGTATGGATGAGGTGACAGGGTTTAGGACAAGGAATATTCTCTGTTTCCCTATTCGTGATGAGGAAACTGTAATCGGTGTGGCTCAGTTATGCAATAAAATTGGTGGCTTTCATTTTGATGTGTTTGATGAGGAAGTTGCAGAAGCTTTTAGTATCTACTGTGGTATTAGTATCATGCACAGTCTAGTTTATAAGAAAATACAAGATGCCCAGGCAAGGAGTAAGCTGTCCAACGAGTTGATGATGTACCACATGAAAGTTAACGATGATGATTTGAAGAAAGTTTTGTTTTGTGATAAAAACCACAAACATCCACATTTTGAAGACTTTGATTTCTCTCCTAGGGTCCTCCCAATAAAAGAAGTTTCGTGTTATGCTTGTAAAATGTTTGAAGACCTGAATATGATCACTACATTTCATATAAAAAAACATACTCTTGCAAGGTTCCTACTCTTTGCTAAAAAAAGTTACAGGGAAACTCCGTATCACAATTGGATGCATGCCTTCTCGGTAGCTCACTTTTCATATTTATTGTTGAAGAATCTTAAACTCATTGAACTTGGATATCTGACCTCTTTGGAAGGGTTGACGTTAATGGTTGCATGTATTTGTCACGATTTGGATCACCGAGGAACTACCAACAGCTTCCAAATGCAATCGGGAACTACTCTTGCTTCTTTATATAGTTCTGAAGGCTCTGTGATGGAGAGGCATCATTTGGCACAAGCCATCTGCATTTTAAACACTGAAGGCTGTAATATTTTCGATGGGCTCTCGCAGGACGACTACACACATTCACTGGATTTACTGAAGGAAATGATTCTAGCAACAGATTTAGCACATCACTTTAAGATTTTTCCACAACAACAAAAGTTGGTTGATAACTACCAGAAGGATGATCCTAATCACAAAAGGCTATTTATTGCCCTCTTGATGACCTGTTGTGATCTCAGTGACCAAACTAAGAGTTGGAAGGTTACAAAGAACATTGCTCTGTTGATCTATAAAGAATTTTTTTCACAAGGAGATCTGGAAAAGTCAATGGGAAGTCGCCCTTTGGATATGATGGATCGAGATAAAGCCAACATTCCTCAGCTTCAAATACAGTTTTTGTCTGATATTATCATCCCATTGTTTGATACTATGAAAGGGATATTTCCTGAGTCAGCTTGTCTGGTGGAGGCAGCAAGATTCAATCGAGATTGCTGGGGGAGAGCTGTAGATCTTTTTGCAAACAATTGGCCTGAAGAGCTTTCTTCTCTGGAGATTCTAACTGATCCAGAGCTCGAAAGGCAGGTTTTACTTTCTGTTGTAAAATCATGAAACTCATTCTACAATGTATATACCCTTCGACTCCCAGCTTGATTGTTCATAAGCTAATGTGTACCAGTAGAAACATATTTTTACTTAAAAATTATTTCCTTTCTAACATATTTTATAAAAATGAGTAGGTACATAGTTTAAATTTAAAAAAAGTTACAGTAGCCTAAATATTTTGATGCTAATTAAAAAAAATACTATCACAAGAACCACATTAAAAAAATAAATTTCACCTTTGCTCAGTTAAATACTTATTATACCAAGTATCTCCTTTAATTTGATTTCCAAAAGTTTTAGAATTGTTACACCTATTTGTTAAAACCATTTAAGGCAGTTAAAAGAATTTCCATTAATTGGGAATTGATTTGTATTGATGTTAGGTTCTTTAGTAAATATTTTGTACTTCACGCTTTTTGTAACTCTTTGTAATTTGCTGAGTTATATTTTGAAATATATTTGGATCTCTTTTGTGTTTTTATTATATTTATATAAATATCTACCATATTTGTAAAGTTATTTAACTTGATACAAATTTTAAATCGTACAATACTAGCAAACAAATAATTCTCACTAATTATTTTATGCACGGCAAAAATTAATTTAACTTATATTTAGTGAAGTTTATAACTATTATTAATATTGTTTCACACATTACAAGTGTTCTCTCTAATTCTAATGTATCACACATCTAGAAAGTTGGTAAAATGTGTTCCTAATGGAAGACATCTAATGAAATGAAACACCAATATACTGATAACTATGCATGTTTGGGATCCAAAAATTTGGGAACAGATTTGGGAAATTAGATATTCCGTGAAACTCGGTCGGGAAAAAATTATTTTACCGGGATTTTTTTGGGGGGAAAATATACTAAAAGCTTACAAATAAGGACTATCTATCAATGTGATACTTGTATTTAATGCACATAACAATATCATTAATTGACTGAAGTTAAATTAACATAACTGTTTTAGTATTCTTATGAACAAGACTGTGGGCTCACTTTGATTTACCTATTCAGATTAACTTGTAGTGGAGGTGCTAGCATACATTGAGTATGCATTTCAAGTATGACATAATTTGACTTCTGATCTGATCTGGGGACCCAGGTGACGATGAAAAGTGATGTCAATTCCGAGGGTGGTCGACAACCTATGGAGAAGGGCATGAATAGCGCACTTGGGGTGGAATTTTGTTTTCACTATAACTTACGACTCATTCATTGTATCAATATTTAAAAAAAGTAATGGTTTATATTAGGTAGGGTGCTAACGTTGACAATGTAAGTTAACCTATATTTTAATACTACCAACACTTAAACAATGAAAGGGCCTTAATTATGAATAATAATGTGCTATATAAATAAATATTGATTTTTTATGCATATACAAATTAAAATTAATACACAAAATACATTTTCAATTAGATTAAAAATATTTAAGGGTGGGATATTAAAATAGATATTAGTCCTCAAAGGAATGTTATTTAACTTGAAATGCAAAGTTGAGTGCAATTGGCTTTTGTGCTGTTCTCTTCTCTGTCAATAACTAGTTCGTTGTTGTTGGGATTATTGCAGCCCTTAGCCTGACAGGAACAGTACGCACATCACAATTTTGTTTAAATTATAAGGGCAAGAACTTTCAAACAAAATGTTGACACTTGCACGGGAACAGCAGTTTTTTTAACAGACGGTTTCATCTTAAAATGTTGTACACTACCTTTAGAATCTGTAGTGTAGACAAATCACAACAAATCAAGCAGATCAACAAATGCATTTAATGAATTCTCCCAAACATGAAGTTGAGCTAATACTCAAGAGGACATGAAGTCAAAAACTATCAAAAATTCTGAGAGAGCTAATATTTGTTGTGTTAGGGTTGGCAAATAATAAGTGGCTACTCGCATCACAAGTTTGTCCAGGCTTCTTGATAAGCTGTAATTATAACATTTCAAGTACTTTTAGTTGATTTTCCGGCACAGATTTATCTGATTTCCAAACCCTTCCTTCACCTCTGACAAGACATCTTGTGAATGTGGGAAATGCCAGGCCTTCACTGTGGTTCGGATTCCACATTAAACTGTAGGTCCTCCATTTCATCTCACAATCACCCTACCATTACACATTAGCGTAAGTGCGTATAACTCGAACGGGTAGTAAGACGCGGTGATAATAATAATAATAATAATAATAATAATAATAATAATAAATAGCTTTTCTACAAGGGTCTTTAAGTTTAGAAGATGTAAGGTATTGGTAGTTACAGTTTGCTTTGCAGATCTTAGAGCTCTTTTTTTTGTACCCAGTTTACTTTTTTGTTTCCCACCATGTCAGATCATGCAATGCTCGAAGAACTTCACTAACTGCATCCCCACAATACTCTGAAGCCACATGGCACTCAAGAAATCTTCTATTTTCAATGACCCCAACTGTTATTATTAGGCCAACACAACGAACACTTCTAAATAATTCCCAAAATCGAATTCCAAGTATGAAAACGTCAAGTGTCAGTACTTTGAATAACAATACTGCATGAATAGTTCTGTTGAATAGCTTCATAAGCATGAAAGAACATTGTAGAATCAACCTCTGAGTGATTACTTGCTAAATGTGTCACTTTGAAAATATGTTGCTAATCCAAAAACCTTCCACCAATAACAAGAGAACAGCCTTTTGGAACCTTAGCATTCTGTAAAATGAAATTCGATAGGAACAGGTACAAAAAGCTTTGGTTTTCCTTACTGTGTAGGTATCTGGACCACTCTTTCGGAAGTTGTGTGCCCTTTCCTTAGATTCTGACAACTACAGATTTTCACTGGCTGATCTACTCTTGCTCTGCAAATTTTATGCATGATTACCCATATTTGTCAAAAACTATGTCGGTGTGTGTAATATTATTCTATTGCAACACACTTTCATAATTGTGTCCAATTGAAAACTGGCTAGTCTTCGAAAAGACCACACAGGATACTGAATGTATAAGTGTCATTCCATTCATAATGTGTACCTCTGCCACACTGAGTAAATAGATTCATATTTATTGTGCAATAATTGCTCTTTACTGCAATTTTCTTAGTCAATTTTGCTTTTTTGAGAATGCCCTCTTGAAAGACCAAGGCAAAAGAATAAGGAAATAACTCATGCTTTAGCAACTAGGGAGTACTAATATTTCTCTGTACAGCTCAAAGAAAAGCATAATATAAATCATTATTTTAAAGAAAGTTTCTTTTTTTGTTATCTTTCTTATAGGGTTATGCTGCTGAATATGCGAAAGATTTAACAGAAATCCATTTCAGAGGAGAAAAAAAAAGCTATTCATTTTGTCAACTAAACACACGGTTTTAAAACGTTTCATACTCCTCTCACTGATGGGTTGCCCCCTGAGTAAAAATGTTATTTCTCCATTTACTACTAAGCCACTAACAATGTTACGTAAACCATTTGTTTCACTTTGTTTGACAAATGGGCTATCATTTTTAAAAAGGAATATGATAATCATTATTTGTCTGTGGGGTGACCTGGTGGTCTAGAGGTAAGGTGTCAGACTTCTGTGCTGGCGGCCGGGGTTCAATCCTCGGTCCCGGCACAGATTTATCTGATTACCAAACTCTTCCTTCACCTCTGACAAGACATCTTGTGAATGTGGGGAATGCCAGGCCTCCATCGTGGTTCGGATTCCACGTTAAACTGTAGGTCCTCCATTTCATCTCTCACTCATCCTGCCATTACACATTAGCGTAGGTGCGTATAACCCGAACGGGTAGTAAGACGCGGTGCTAATAATAATAATTATTATTATTATTTGTCTGTGTCATCACTTGTATCTGAACTCAAATTACAGTAATCTAATAGTGCCTCAGCCATTGCAGATTTACTGTGGTAAACTAGGCACCATTTGTTGTTTGATTATTACTGGATATTCCTGTACAGCCACCTATAAGTTAAGAAGAACTGTTGAGTGTTTGCTCCACGGCATGGTCACTAGCAACACTATTTAATTTTACACTATTCCATTTCACTTATTTAAACACATTTAAAACTTTTCACAAAGTTGAGACATCTCAAAGATACAAGGTAAAGGCACGGACATAATTATTGTATTGATTGTAGGCAAAGAAATAAGGTAACATCTGTTCAATAGTGATCAAATGTAGTGACGATAATCCTTCTAGCTCTGCACGAATACAATTCAGGAGGATCTAAACCATAACACAATTATTGAAGTACTTAGATGTTATATCCTGTGTTGATTTTTGTTCTAGAAATCTTAAAAAGAGGTGTGTAAATTCCTCAAACTGTTCTAATAGCAATTCTTAAATAGCTGATGCATCAGAAATCTTCGAGAGTTAGCTTATTGGATCTCTTTTGCTGTCAAAAACAAATTAGTCATCACCTATGGTTCTTCTATTTCAGAAAAAAACAGTTGTGGTTTAATTCTTCTGAGGGCCTAACAAATTAATTTGTGTTATCTGACTCCCCATTTATATTTTGTTCTTTTCAAAGAAGCCTAGAAATTGTTTTATTCGTACATACCCATTTCAACTATAATATCACGAATAACACAGCCAATGATAATTTTACCTAAAGGGACCAGACAGGTCTTTACAAGGTGAGATGAATCAACCCTGATGTGAATAGTAGTAAACTTATCTGATTGAAGTTGAATGTATTGGCATTCAACAAGTTAAAATGCTACATATCTTTGTCCAATTTAATAATTTACATCAAGAAAGTTCATAGCCGCTGTATATACAGTATTGCTATTTTACTTGCATTTTCTTCTTCTTTAGATTTACTTTAATTATAAAATTCAACTGTAAAACAATGTCCATAATTATAACCCTACCTAATATAAACCATTACAATTTTGTTTTATCTTGATACCCTGAACGAGTTGGAATCTATAGTGAAAACAAAATTCTACCCCAAGCGCGCTATTCATCCCTCCACCACGGGTTGTCGACCACTCTAGGAATTGACATAATCATTTTTCATAGTTGCCTGGATCCCCAGAACATGGATCAGAAGTCAAATTCTGTCATATTTTAAATGCATACTCAATGTAAGCTAGCGCCTGGTCTACTGAATGTCTTGATGTTTTATTGTTTAAGTAGGCCTGGTTATTAAAATTCATTACCTTGCATAAAAATCTTACTCAATTATTATTCAGGCCTAGCTTTCATTAGGAAAACCTAACAATTTAAAAATAGATTAATATAAACATTTTTTGTGCATTTTACTTATCTTTAAAAAATTCCACAAGCTTACATAATTTAAATTTATTGTTCAGACCACTAAATTACAACCTAATCAGAGTTTTTCTCTCTTCTTGACTTTAGTTGGGATCAAATTTCCCTAAGCTTCTAACATTATCATCAAATTATTTAATCATATTTTTATTTGAACGAATGGGAAGTCCAAGTTTTGACTAAAATTATAAAGCTAAATAAATGGTACGGAACTCTGCACAGACTTTCTCACTCTACTGTTTAAAAATGGAGATATTTACTCAAAACTCATAATTTATGTGAAACGAAATAATAGCAAACCCAAGCATAAATTGCACTATATTTAGGTAAAATATTTTTTAAGTCCCAGTTTTAAATTCTATAATTTTATTTTTAAAGACTTAATGTCCTCATTTAAATGTTTGGACCAATAAAAAAAGATCGATATTGGGTCCACAAGGTTCAACACTCCGTATTAAAATTTTGACTTCCGGTTAAAATTTTCAACATTTTATTTGGTGTTGCATTGCTGTTAAATTCCTCATTTATATATTTTGACCAATAAAAAATGTAAATATTGACTTTTGAGTCCAAAATGGAGATAGAACATTGTTGTACAGGGTTAAACAGACACACAGACAGATGGAATTGCAAAATCCACTTTTTAGGGTTCAAGGGGTCATGAGACATCGACATCCATCAACATTTCGGGTTAGATCTTTTTTACGGTCTCAATACTTTACCTTTAATGTTCGAAAAGTTAAAAAAATATATACATCTGTGTATAGTTTGAAAGTTAATGGTTTTATAAAATATGTTTCAAATAAATTTCAAGTAAAAGGTCTGTATAATAAATATCCCTACATATTTGCAATGATAAGTAATTTCATATCTCAAATAGTTACGGAGATATGATAAAAAAAAAAGAATTTATACATCAGACCGGAACCCTTAAAGTCATTTTGCCAAAATATTGAGAGTAGCCATTTTGTTTGGAATATTTTTAAATGCATAGAAATGAAATTTAATCAAAATTGTTTGAGCCAATTTTGAGAAAATTGACTTTTTCTCTTTTTGCCCTTCAGTAAACTACCCTTAATTATAGGGTTAGATATCCAATTACAAAAACTCCTTGTGGCAACCCTATGAAAACCCTAGACACCAAGTTTTAGCTTGATCGGTAAAACAGTTTAGGCTCTATTCCGAGGTACAGACGGACGGAAATTCAAAAACTACTTTTTCGGATTTGGGGGGTCATGAAACATCAGATTCATCAAAATCTCGAGTTCGACTTTTTTGACGATCACAATACTTTTTCTACCTGTAAGATAATGAGAAAATAAAAATAAATACAAAGCTAAAGTGGACAATTATATGGGTAAAAAAATCTAGTCTTGTTCCAGTGGGAAATTGATATTTCCCACCTGAAAATTTCCTGAAGTCAAAATGCCTTTCCTCTACTGGTAACCAATTTTGAGCGCAGTAACTCATAAAACCTACTCTATTAAAAGGGCAAGCCTATTTTTAGTGGACCCAATACAGTATTATCAACTTTATTAGAAATATTGATGGAATTCATCAAATGATAGTTAAATTTGAAAAGATTTTGTTATATTAACATGTACAGCATTTCTGTCAATCTAGATCACGTAAGTTGTTTAATAATCATTAGATCTATCAATATTTTGTGGTCACTACTGTATACTAAATTATATCTACTGAATTACAGTAAAGCCTATTCAGTGCTCAAAATAGAGGAACACTATGTTTTGCTGTCTTAGAGCCCAGCGTTAGTAGTCTCTACATTGATAACTATTAAAATCAAATCCTTGGCTCAGAAGTTATTTATTTTAATTTTTCAAAGCACATTTACAGATACCATTAGTAGTCATTAGAGAAGCATTCCTATTGAACAGTTGAGTTTGCATGCAACCAGTGTTTGTTCTATCAAAATAAGATCCACCCACAATTGTACTATAATAATATTTTAGCACGACGTCTTACTACCCGTTTGGGTTATACACTTTAAGTACTAATTATTACTCTAATGGATTAGGAATTGGGGAGGTTGAATTAGAGGAAGTGAACCCGCATTTGCGTGGAGGGAGAGTGGAAAACCAATTTAGGAAAAACCACCCCCAGTTCACCCGACCGAGATTCGAACCTCGATCTCCTTGTCCTCATCAGTCGAGCTCAACACGACTAGCGCGTTAGCCAACTACGCCGCCGAGGCGGGTAATTGTACTATAGAATTACTGGTATATTTGAATCCACACCTTACCCACCTTACATCTTTGAATTTATAATACAATAGATTTTTATGTTGAAAAACATTCAATGTGTGTGCCATATATTAACAACTCAATACAAGTTCACTCGATTGTGCCACTATGGAATAAATATTTATTAATAAACTCACTTTTACCAGACTTTTTTGCTCGATTATGGATGGAGATTTGCCAGCTAAATTTTGGCTAGCATTTTGTTTTATTAATTTTCTTTTTGTAGAGTTATTAACACAGGAGGCTTCTGGGTTTGGTTCCATGGTCCAAATGTAATTTTTCAAAACAAGTGGCATATTAATTTGTGTCAAATATTCTAGGGCCTTATTACAATCGAATAAACATTGATAAATTTCATATAAACATGGGTCTAGAAACACTGATTTTGAGAGTTATTAAAGGTTTTCCTCGTATATTGATTGTTCTTGAGTATCCATTGAATGGCTTGTTTTTACACCAGATTTGAACCCAATGGATTTTTATTTTTGGGTTCATTTAAAGTCTATTGTCTACACAACTTCTGTGCCTGATGTTGGCTTTTAAAGAGATTGGATCAGAGAGCATATTGTAAATGGATGTGATCAAATATTTAACACCTCGGGTGTACTCACCAAAGTACGACAAATCATGGAACGCAGGCTCAGAGGGTGCATCGAAGTAGGACGACACCATTTTGAACAATTTTTGTAACAAAATGTTGTCTTGTGTTTTTGTTTGTTTTTACCCAGTTTTTCTTGTTTATTTATATTGCTTCTTCTGTCAGATTGCTGATTAATTTAACAATAAAATTTCTCCTAAGCTCAGAAATTAATCTTTTCTAAGCATGTTTATATGAATTTCTCTTAATATTGAATATCTGTCATTAGCAAAGTGGCATTAGATGAGAAACTTTTTAAATGAAGAGGAAAAGTTGTCAATAAATTCCAGCACACTCTTGACAGATATTCAAGAATGTTGATGTTGTCAGAAAATTAAACTCTTATGTTTCTATTGGAGAATTATTAATTTTATTTTGAACAAAAAAATATATAAACTC
Source organism: Timema poppense (assembly GCA_902141375.1). Taxonomy (NCBI): domain Eukaryota; kingdom Metazoa; phylum Arthropoda; class Insecta; order Phasmatodea; family Timematidae; genus Timema; species Timema poppense. The sequence continues at coordinate 39,179 of CABFOV010000856.1, forward strand.
GATAACCTCCCTTAACTCACCTTTACTCCTACAGTCATAATACTTAAAAATATTTTGTTTTTACGCCTATTTCTTTTTTGTGACTGCATCATAAAGTTGGTTTTCCTTTGTCTTGAGGTCAGTGGCTTACATAACTCTAACTGTCCGTTAGAGTTTTTCCTGTTGCATTTTTTTTTCTTACTCTGTTTATTGGAGTGGTTTGCAAAACATCTTTTTTAAGTGCACTGTGTTCATGATTGTTGACTTTCACTTGTTGGTATAGCTACTGTAGCATGTAATTCAAATAGTTTGTGTCGTGAGCTGCATTAGTTACATGGTTTAAATAGATAGAACTTTGTCAAAGAAAGAAAAATATATTTTGTTGGTTTCTTAAAATTGGTAGAGAAGGATTGATTATTGAATATGGTGTTTCATTACCACTGGAAAAGTTTTAAAAAGTTTTATGCTAAACAAATTTTCTATGCC